>JAJGRW010000416.1:0-55591 GCA_025461045.1 Carex parvula
TCACCACCTTGCTTTTCCCCTTCTCCATCTCCATTTTACTTCACTTGCTCTTTCCGCTTGTTTTCTCTCTTAGCGACTGTTGAGTTGACTAGTCCGTTGCAAATGCACAATTGAGTTGTTCTGAAATTTCCCAGAAAACTGTCAATTTGGGCTTAAGGCCGATATTTTTAGGCCTAATTTTAAGGCCGATACTTTAGGCCTCAAGTTACTGTTCCAGGACTGGCTAAGGAATTCCCGTACTAACATATATAATAGAGCTACGTAAGAAATTGAAGCGAACATTGGTACTGTACATATGGTTGATTGGTCCGTAGAATTATTTTTTTTTTAAATTAAGGGGGAATTTCCCGTATACCCCTCAAAAACTTCAAAATTACGTATTTCACCCTCTAAAGTTTGAAATTACGTATTTCCCCCTCTAAACTTCAAATACTCACAAATTACTCATTTTATTGTTTTATATTAAAACTCATTCTAAATTATAAAATACCCATTTTACCCTTTATTAAAAACATATAAAGCCCATCGGACTCAAATTTGAATCTGAACGGTATATCTACCGTCCGAATTGTTTTAGATCTGTGCGCGTAAGAGACATATCTTGATGCGAACACACACCATATTGAAGTGACATGCACAGATCTTAATGTGATACGCACAATCATAATTGCTTAACATCTGTGCATGCTAGATCAGCATGAATATTGAAGCGATGCGCACATATCTTAATGCGATGCGCGCGAATTGGACTGTAGAGGAACCCTTCAGATTCAAATTTGAGTCTGATAGGCTTTTATATGCTTTTAATAAAGGGTAAAATGGGTATTTTATAATTTTAGAATGAGTTTTAATAAAAAGACAATAAAATGGATAAATTTGTGAGTTTTTGAAGTTTAGAGTGGGGAATATGTAATTTCAAAGTTTAGAGGGCAAAATACGTAATTTTGAAGTTTCTGAGGGGTATGTGAAATTCTCCCTAAAATTAAAAATCGATCTGACTATTCAACATGATTTTCATATAAAAATATACTGAAGATTAAATTTTATATTTATTAGAATCTTTTTGCATTGATAGAAAAATCGTTTGATTTAAAAAAATTAGACTATTTAAAAGTGGTGATTTTCTATTGTCTTATAAAAAATAGTAAAAAATTCTAAGAAAATGTAATTTAATTTAAATTATATTTATATAGAGATCATATTAAACGGTTCAGATTAACTGTTTGAACTTTAAAAAATAAAGATATTAATTCATAGTACATACCACTTAATGTTATACATAGTACCATAGCCTCACTTTTGCTTATTTGCATAACCTATCTTCTACTAAATCCTAACTGGACTAACAATTATTTGGTCTTTAGTTTGAATTCTAAAATATACGAGGGTTGTTAACTATCATCTGAAATTTTCATTTCTCTCTCGTTCATTACAGAGCTTATCTTTTTTTTGCTTCAAATTTCATACATAATGTCCTCTTCAATTTACATAGTTCATCTGCACAGTTTTTAAAATTATCCGTGTAAAATTATTCCTCTTCAATTTACACTCGACTTGTCAATTTGATGACAATAGATAGCAACTGCAAGAGTTCCATTTTTCAAAAAAAAAAAAAAGGTAAAACAAAATAAATGTTTCCTTCGTCGTTTTATTTCTGTGGACTCAAAAAAGCAACTCAACTATTAAAAAAATCAATCTTACATTGATAGACACTTATGTTTAATAATTAGTTATCACTGATTGATCAGTGGATTAGAACATGAGACCACCAATTAATCAATTTAATAAATGATGGTCCAAGCTGTATACCATTCAAACAAGTTTATTACATCAATTAGACCAAACATTTCATCCACCAAATTTAGCAAACGTGCATGAAAAATAATCACTAATGTGTAATGAAGATATTTTATAATAGTTAATTGTTAGCAAAGTATTCTATCTCGGCCCGGATTTTTCTGAATTTGATCAACGGTCCGGATCTAAGACAGATATTATGTTACCTCAGAGGATATGTACTCCCCCGAGCCGTAACTCTTCCAAACTGTTTAATCCGAACTCTGTCTGTTCAGTTTAAAACCGATTAAACCGGACCCGATGAACACATCTATGCATTGTTGTTAGTTCGATCTATAATTTTTTTATTAAACATGTATTGTAAAAAAAAAATAACAAAATTATTTATCAATATGCGACATGTCTGTTAAAATTTTAATGCCTAGGATTGACATAATATTTTTTTCGCGTGGTAGAATTTGATTTGAACCAAATAAATTATAGGAAAGAGCATTTATGATAGCCAAATAGAACTATAGGAGTATAGGACTATAGAACTATAGAACTATAGGACAAGTTAATTAAATTTTATGGTAACTTTCGTTTTTTTTTTTGTTCGTATGGAAGATTGCCGCTTAAAAATTGGAAGCAAATGTTTATTTAGAAAAAGGTTTTATTATTAAAAAAAATCTTCTTTTGTCATCTACCCCATTAATATTTTGTAACGTAAACATATAATCAAATAAGATTTGTAATATTGTCAAATGTCATGCGGAATAAAATTACATCAATTAAAACAATCAATTATGTTGAAATTAATTAATTCATGTGTAAATCATGTTGACATGCAATTTAAATGATAAAACATAGTCTTTTCATTTCATTATAGAAGTTGTGAACACTATTAATACAGAGAATACAGTATAGTCATGTCCACTTACCTATGTAACACTTTGTTTACAAATGTGTACTATTATTGATTTATTAAAAAACTAATAATTTGATAACAAGTTATTTCAAAATCAATTTTGAGATATTGGAGATAACTTATATTAAATAATTTAATATAATTCTTATGTGGGACATTACCATTTTTCCCTTTATATCATCACTCAAACAAAAAAGTTAATTATTTGTTAACACTATAAGTATTTGATAATAATAATGATATTATTTACTTAGAAGTATTTTTAGAAATTATCAAAATATAATGTACTTAACACTCATATCCTGTTATGATATTATTCAGCAATGTCGACATCTAAATTTGTTTTGGCCAATCTCAAGAAAGTTGTTTCATTTGCATCTTTGCGTATAACCTTTGAAAATATTGTAAACTTTGAAATTTATATAAGTTGGAGAAGGTCGCAGGTTCAAAGTTTGTTAATATATCTTTAAATATTTAATATTGAAAGATTTGATTTTTATATTCATTTAAAAAAGTATTTATCTGTGTAATACTTACCATATCATTTTTATTTCTTTTTGTTAGAAACATTTGAGCACATTTTTCTTGTGTCTCAAAATTTACATTCATAGAATATAAACATTTACAAAGAAAAATTTCATGCAACACTTAATCAATATCAAATAGATTGCAATATTTATTTTATAAAATACATAATTCTCCGCTTAATTTTCATTAGTAGTCCATAAAAAACAAGTTCATTTCCCTTAAAATAACTTATTTGACAAAAAAAATATCTACAATAATCTGATTATAATTCATAAAGCCACTTAAATCAATGTGATGCGTTCAAGGAAAGTATCACTATATCAGCATAACATAAACTTTGCAAATTTGAAAAAAATAAAATGGGCATATACAATATATTTTTTAACATTTAATCAGTTTTAATAAACTCTAAAAAAATTGGAAAGCTTTTGTGATTATTGCTTAATGAGTGTAAATTAAATTGTAACAATTTTTTTTTGTTATTAAGAATCTTAAAAAAAAAAACTATAACAAATTACTTTTTCTAATTTCTATGACATATGATCAAAATAGAAGCACAAGCAATAGATTTTTTTTTTCTTTAGAACCCAAACGAAAATTCAAACGACACGATTTTGATTTAGAAACTTGCGCAAAAGCTTTTGTGTATTGCTAATCACCGATCTTTGGTTGGAAAATGTAGTCTTTTTATTTATCAACAAAGATATGCCGTAATAATTATTTTTCCTTTTGTAATTTTAGGATCTTAAAAACCAAAGAGATAATGCAAATATAATATCTTTTTTCCTAAGAAAGCGATAAACATTAAGTTAGATATCGAATTTTGAAGCTTCTCATTCTCATCAAAATAAAGTATTTCGTATGTAAGTGTAGAAAAAATAATATTAATCATATCTAACTAGCTTTAGAAAAAATCATGTCAGGAATTTTAACAATGATGGAACGGTTTATGCATAAAAAAAATTACATTTGAATCCTCCTTATATTTAAAATTATTATTTTTAAAATGCATCATTTAATGATTCAAGACTAGTTACAGGCAATAAATAATTAGAAAAGAGTTGGAGGGCCCTTAAAAATAAAGTAAGCTTATGTTAAACCGCAGGATCACTTAGGAGGTCAAATTAAATAAAAAAAAAGTTGACAATGAAACGGAATGCTCCAGTAAATTCAAATTTCAATGGATTGAGTTAAATTTGGGTACCAAGTTCACGTGCATCACCTCCAATGGAGTTGCAAATGAAGAAGGCACCGTCTCTTATCCAGTGTGGTAAAAAACCGCCGTTTAAGTAGATTAATCGGCCGATTAGTCATTGATGGTGATCAAATAGATCTTTTCTACTAATCGGCCAATTATTTTCAATTATGACCGATTATTTCTGATTATTTCCGATTAATTGCTTGGCAATACTGTTCATCCGATGAGCGCATACGTTATTTACAACACTGCTCCCACCACGTTAGAACAGAAGTTGTTGAGTTAATCAACCCATATCACAAATGTGTAGAAGCTAAAGCTACCACTGATTTCTCTTTGGTTGGGTTTATTTGAATACCCGTACCCGATAAGATTGATGGCATACACTCTGTTTGAGCTCGCAAGAACAAATATATATTTGAAAATTGAAGAAGGGTAAACAAGATATTTTATAAATTTGAAATGAGTTTTAATAAAAAAAAAGACAATAAATGAATAAATACGTGAGTTTTTGATATTTAGAAAGGTAAATATAATATTATAAAGTTTAGAGGGGGGAATATGTAATTTTAATATTTTTTGAGGGGTATACATGAAATTCCCCCTAGGCATTGTCTATTGACAATTTTTTTTCCTCGCAAGTCATGTGGTAGAATTGATTCGAACCAAATATATTATATGAAAGAGCTTTTATGGCAGCAAAATAGAATTTCAGGACTATACAATTTGGAACATATTTGTCAATTATAAATTATACGAGAAAAAAATGAGCTAACCAACATAACTTTAGAAATTGTTTCCTTATTATTTTAATTGTAATAATATTTTCCTTATTATTTAATTGTAAATAATATTTTTATGAGCATAAGTTTTTCGATTGAATAGCTTTTTTACTTGGCATGCTATAATACGGGATCATGCTAGCCACCAATTATTTTCTATTATTCAACTTTTAATCCTAGATTGATCACAAATGAGGAGACGGATATTAGTTAACAAAATAATAAAAATTCTATTGAGAAAATATTTTTATGTTGAAGCTCTTATGCTTGACTGTAAGTCTGCAATATTGGATACGTAATATTTATAGCAGAGATTTATACGATATGAAGGTTATGATTTTTTTATTTTATTTTAAGGTAACTTTCGATTTTTTTGTTCGTAACGAAGATTGGCGCTTAAAAATTGGAAGTAAATGTTTATTTAGAAAAGGTTTTATTATTAAAAAGGATCTAATTTTGTATGTACCCGCTAAAATTTGGTAACGTAAAAATATAATCAAACAAGATTTGTAATATTGTCGAATGTCATTTGGAATAAAATTGCATCAATTAAATTGATTATTTATTTTGAAATAAATTAATTCATGTGTAAAGAATGTTGACATGAAATTTAAATGATAAATCATAGCCTTTTCATTTTATTATAGAAGTTGTGAAATATTAATACAAAAAATAAAGTATAATGTTGTCCACTTGCCTATATAACATTATTGTTTACTAATGTATACTATTATTAATTTATTTAAAAACTAATAATTTGATGACGCTATTATTTCAAAATAACTTTTGAGATATTGGAGATAACTTATTTTAAATAATGAAATTATGTGGGACATTACCTTCTTTTCATTTGTGTCATCACTTCAACCAAATTAATTTTGTCAACATAAGATTTGTTTTATTATAAATAACTTTTAGGAACTACTAAGATATAATGTACTTAACTTTGACATCCTGCTATAAACGTGATCTCAATTTGTGATCGACGCCAAACAATAGCAATGTTTGTCTAAATTTGTTTTGGCCAACACAAAAAAGTAACTCGAGATCGAAAGTTGTTGCGTTTGCATCTTGGTGCCTCCCAAGATAATCAGTCTATTTTATTTTCAATCTTGTTCAGCTTCTTTTTGAGTGTAGTTCACCTATATAAACTGTAAAAGTTATAAATGTTAAAGAATTTTACAAAGTTCGTTAATATATTTTTAAATATTAATATTGAAAGATTTGATTTTCATATTCATTTAAAAAAAAAAGGTACACAAAAGATTTATCGGTGTATTACTTACCGTACCATTTTTTTTAATTTTTACTAGGACTATTTTGAGCACATTTTTCTTGTGTCTCAAAATTTACATTCATAAAAATATAAATATTTGTAAAGAAAAAAATTTCATGCAGCACTTAATCAATATCGAATAGATCGTAATATTTGTTTTATCAAATACATAATTCTCCACTTAATTTTTATTAGTAGTCCATAAAACCAAGTTCATTTCCCCTTAAAATCAATTACTTGACAAAAAAATCTACAAGAATCTGATTATAATTCATAAAGCCACTTAAATCAATGTGATGCGTTCAAGGAAAATTTCACTGTATCAGCATATCATAAACTTTGCAAATTTAAAATAAAAATAAAATGATATGTTCCATTTTTTAGAATATTTATATGAGTATCGAGTTAAATTTGAATTTAGATCGAACAGGTAAATTAGAACCATAAGAATATAAATTCTATTTAGATTAAATATAATAATATTAAATTTATAATTGTGTCGGTTCGAAACGATCGAAACCGGATAATCTGATAAAATCGCACCTCTAGCAGTAGCAAGCGGCCGAAATTGTTTTTACTCATTTAACGCTACTACAACTACAAGTGGAGCGAAATGCGTTGGGCCACCACCAGCCCGAATTCATATCACCTAAGGTAACAGAATATTTCTATTTAGATCATGACCTTTCGATTAGAATCTGCACGAATATTAAAGGGTCCCGTACATTCATTCTCTGCCGGATTTTCAAGGATTCTGATCAAACGGTAGGGATCTAAAGAGAAATAATATGTTACCTCAGAGAACATGTACTCCCTCCCACGAGACGGACAAGTATCCTCGCCATTACTGTAAAAGATTCCCTTCACTTTACGGTTTGTGATTAACTTTCAGCTGCTTTGAGATTCGGGCTAGCGCAGGGGCATTATTATTGGGCTTTGACATTCGTGCCAAGTTAAAAAGAACGGTCCAGATCCAGTAATTGTAAAAGTTATCTATTACGGTACCGGGGAAGATGATAATTCCCCACGAGACCTGCCTCTCCCTCCTCCATTTCGATCACATGTGGTAGTATCTTGTCCGTTTCACGAAGCGGTGAAGTTTTGTTATCCATCGTCACTTGTTCTCTTCCGCTATATATTTATCTACACACTCTAATCTACATAAGATAAAAAAAAGATCGTTAAATATCAGAAAAAGGAAATGGAAAAAGAGAAACAGAGCAAAAAGAATAGTAGCCGTGGTCAAAATGAGAACTTTAATCTCTTCTCCGTTACAAAGTCTCCACACAGCAATTCTCCTTACCTAATATCTCCTCTCCTCTCCTCTCGTTATGAAACCCTGGTGTTGAAAGGGGTTTAAGTAACTACCAAATGGATTGCAAAGAAGAGAGATCAAACTCAAACTGTGAGAGGAAGAGAAGAAGAGGCTTTTTGGCGGTTCTCTCATGCTTCGGTGGCGGTGCTGACATGTCAGATGATGAGGTAACAAATGGATCTCGAGGGAAGAGGCTTGCGGTGGTCCCAGTGGAAACCTCCGGTGGTGAGTCTGATCAGAAGAGTACTTGCGGAGAGGCGATCGGAGGAAAGAAAGAAAGAAAGAAGGAGATGAATTGTCGCAAAAGTTTCAAGGTACCATTTTTGGCCTTATGATTTTTTACATTCTGAACAATTCACCTTAAGATATTTACATTAGGTTGTGATTCTTCTTTCTCCTCGAAATTGATTGTCACTGTTTTGCACTTTTGCTACTTGAAATATTTAAGGAAACATGTCAAAGTAATTTAAAGAGATAAATGAGAATTGATTTTACCAATTTTGGAATTAAACTTCGATTTTCCTTTTTATATGAAAAAAAGGTAAGTGTATAACATGAACTGGACACAGCATATTACATGAAGCAATTTAAGTAGTTTGTTATTGACTTATTTCTTTTCTGAAATAAGCATACTTTCTTGAGTTGTATAATTTCTCTTTTAGGCATTTTTATACTTTCAAGGTAACTAAATGATACTAATTATAATATCTTTTGTCCAATTATATTGGGTTGCGTGCTAACAAAATTATTTTTAAAACCCTCTCTAAAAATAAAAAGAGATTCGACAACAATACTTCTTGTAGCATTTCTTATCGGTATCTTAAATATATTTATATTTTTCTCATGAATTTTTTTTACTCTTGATGATAAAATTAATTATACTTCACATTATTAAGAATAAAAGTCTGAATATATTTTTTACTTGTTCGGTATAAATATATTACAATTTTATAAATAAATAATTTGTGTGTTAATTATAAATAATTATAAGGTGCAGATAAGAGGTGCATAGTGTGCTCTATAAAAATAATTTTTCAAGAAAAATTGTTGTCAAATATAATCATAACCTTACATGATCATGTTCTTGAAAAAAAAAAAAAACATTTTCTGAATGACTTAAAGGCAGTAGTTTTGAAAAGAAGAGTTGTAACATGTGTCATATTATCTATGAATTGCAATTTGCAAATAAAAAAACCAGACAGTAAATGTATTATTATTTAGGAGGTAAAATTAGGTGTACGCTTAGTAATACTGTTAAGCATGATTTGTGTACCTACTTGTTGTAGACAAATCCTAAACTGAACAAAAGCTAGTAAGCTACCATAGAATTAGCAATGATTGTTAAGCATTTTCTCCATTCCTCTAACGAGACTTAGATATTAAGGAAACGCGTTTTTTCTGTACCCACTTCCTTGCGATATAATATGTTGCATGTAGAAGTACAAGAATTTGGAAAAGGCAATTGTCTCTTTCATTTCCTTTTCGGCATCTAAAAAGAAAAGGGTACTGATAAATACCCGACATATATATGCGTCTCTTTTTCAGAGCAGTTATCAGGCTAATGAAATCCTATATTATCAATTATCTGGTAAGAAATAATATTTGCACAGCTAAAAACAATTAATTACGTCTTTGCTATAAACTAGTAATTATTTATATATAATGCATTCTCAACGATTTCGACACGAGTAGCCCCACGTGATGTGCCACAGAAAAGCTCTGCAGTCAAATTTGGTCTATTTAGCGGGTTTGGAGCTTATTTTCGAGTCCGCATCGTCTGCATTAATTTAATAGAGCATTTTTGTGTTATTGCATCTTGGCCGTCTGATTTTAAACGGAGTTAATTTGTCTCTAGCCTATAACGCAGGGAATTGTTTAATATTAGTGTTGATCTACTTTACACGGATCTTGAAACAGATATGACGGTCCAGATGCATTAACTCAAAAGATTTTTTTGAGTTAATGCAGAAGATACGAATTCCTTATTTTCGGGCATAGAACTCTGTGTCCGGGAAAAGGTAAAGTTTAGTCAAGCGGTCAATTTTTAACAAAATAAGTTTAGTCAAGCGGTCAAGCCTAATTCATTACGCAGGAAAGATAGAACCAAAAAGAAAGGAAAAGGAAAATTCGGTAGGATAGAACCAAAAAAAGAAAAAAGAACAAGGAAAAACTTCATATACGCAGGAAGGTTCTGCGGGTCCCACCCCTTATTCTTGTGATATTTTAGTTTTAGTTTCTAGAGGTGCTATCGGGGTTGGATAGGGTCCGGATTTAGATCCATATATTTATTAGTTTCAAATTAGGTTGGGTTCAGATCCATACCTATCTACCTGAAGATATTTCGGGTCCAGTCTTTTAGTTTTGGGTAGATAGATATCATAATTTGTTTGTGGATTATCGGGTCTGGTCCGGATCTGGGGCGGACCCAGATCCAAAGCGGGTACATGATAGACAAAAAGATCAAGAAGGAATTATTAGTTTCGAAAATTTATAAGCAAAGTGTAAACGTGACATTTGATTTCAATAATTTTTGCGAAAAGAGCAATAAATTTCATTTAAGAAATTAATAGATAAAAATGTAAAATGTGGGTAACGTGAAATTTGATTTAAAACAAATAAAGAAATTAATTATTAATCTAGAGATGATATATATTATAATTTGTTTTTTAAAAAATATTACAAAATGATTGACTTTTCATAGTTATCAATATATATTTTTATACTAAATAATTATAAAAGAATGGTATTATCATTTTATCGGGTATTTATATGGGTATTGGGTCGGGTTCGGTTATGGGTCGGATAGTTAAATCAAACTCATATCTTATCCATTACAATATCAGTTCCGGTTTGGATATTAAATTATTAATTTTGTAACTATACTTATAATTTAACTGGTTATATTTTTTATACCATTCCCTATCCAAATTAATTGGATCCGTATCAGTTTCGGTTCGGATCCGGTTCGGTTCCAGATCAGATCCGGATAATGGGTAAAAGTAGCACCTGTAAGTGTGTCTACTCCATTCTTAACACAACTGGAGGTATCCTTGGACATTTTTTAGTTGTTTTGAGTGATGAAAAAATTTATATATGTTTCCAAATTTTGTCTATTAGAGTTTGAATCTATAATCATTCAGAATCTATTTGTTTTAATAACTTATTACTTAAATTATTGATTAGTTCTATTCTTCTATGAGATGTTATTATCTCTTTCGCGGATAATAAATATTTTGCATTAAATTAAATCGAAATTATCACATGTCAATTAAAATTATTCAAATCAAATAATCAAATGCTTTATGCTGCCGTTAAGTAATCAGAATTGACGCTTGATTGAGCGTCTTTTATAAGTTCGTGGTCTCTGTTTTCCAAGAAGCAAATTTCACTCTCATAATTTCATCATCATTTGCCTTTCCATTTGCAATGGTTGATGAATAATTGAGTTGAATAGTATTATAGAATATATTTAAGTATCATGTTGTTGTTTCCACAGAGTCACTTTCATAGTTAAACTGCTCATTAGTTAATACTGTTAAATTAGAGTAGACTTGACCCATTAATACCCCTTGAATTAAATAAATTAATTGCACACGTCTATTTTCTTATCAGGACAAGAACAAGGGAAACAATGCCCCAACTAAACCGCAATCAATCCAAGAAATAACAATAGTGCACCATGTGGCATCTAATCTGAAAATCAAAACAGAACCTGCCCCACTATATCGGATACTTGACCCAGTTCAAACACAGACCCAAACCAGCACGAGTCATCCGGGTTCACCCGAACCCGTTAATCAACCCGCTTTAAAAAAAGTCTATGAAGAAAGCTTGAAGAAAAATGGATATGGTCCTTGTATGGGTCTCTTTGTGCTAACATTAGCACTTGCTTTGATGGTTTTAGGTGGTTTGACAGTAGGTGTGATTTGCATGTGTGTCTGGTTTAGTGTTCTGTATATGTTAAGACCCGGTACGGTACCTGAACAGCACGGTACCAGTGAGAAGAAACTGGAAGAGATTGATGTAAATTCAGATGAGTATAAAAAAAATTCAGAGGAGTATAAAAAAATGGTGGTGCTTCGAGGGTTCTTGGAGCGTGATAAAAGCAAATCAATGAAAGAGACAATAGGAGATGGTGTTTAGTTTTTATTTTTTGCAGATAGCTTTGATTTTTTTTTTTTTCCATTTTTTCTCCCTTTATGTCAAATTGTCATGTGCCTTCTCCGATATGTTTATTTAGATGTTAATATAGAAATTTCATCTAAGAGCTATGAACCAGACCAGACAATTTTGAGAATTGCTGTATATAAATTCTGATTTTGAAGCTCGGTATTTTTAGGGATCAATTTGATATAGGTATATAAATAATTTATGATATTTTGTACATGTTTTGTTGTTAGTTGAATACTTGAATTATTCAAATGTTCTGGCAGTATGATGTTAGTGGTTTTCAGGGTCAAATGGCATAACTGTTTATTGATAAACTCCCAACATAATGAACATATATTTCTCTCGTTTATGATGGAAAAGATTTTGATTCATTTAAACGAAAAGGTACTGAAATAATAATAATAAAATATATTCAATATCGGGTTTATTTTGCTCAGAAAAATAAGATAGATATTATGGCGGTATAATTTATTTGAAATGTAAAACGGAGTATGAAAACATTCAAATTTTGTTCGTTCTTGTATATAACCTTCTCAAAGATGTAATTTAATTGAATTGCCATAATATCTATATTATTTTTCTCAAAGATGTACAAAACCACAGGCTTACCACAAAAGACAAATGTTCTATTTTTGAGAATAACATCTAAAAAAATTGAATTGCCAACTTAAAGAAAATCAAGCAAATATCCATATATTGTAGTGCCCGTTGCTGAATTAGAAGTATATAACATAACATAGCCTGTTTAATTTCTTGCTTTTTTATCACAAGTTTTTTGTGAAAGCATGACATGTACACTTTGAGCTAACAATCATTTTTGCTTAATATATATTAGTATATTCAAGAGCAAAAGCTGGCCCTTTTTAAAAATAAAACGAGGAATTAAAGATGACTTGAAAGTTCTAATCGTTCAAATTAAGACAACTGGTACCTAGTAAAATAAAGTGGTATCCACATAGTCTATTTTTTTTTAAAAGATAATAATAAAACCCAAAAGCCAATCCCCTTTATATGCAATCTTTTTTGTGTAACTTGTCAAAGATGATTTGGTATACTTTGTGCTCTCCAACTAACCTAATCCTTCTATCTATTGCTTTCCTCAAAAGTCTCTCTCATAAACCATTCAATCTTCTTTCCAACTCTCTATGCCTTTAAAGAGCAAAAACACTGCCACCAAGTCTTCATCTTCTTGCTTGAACCTCCTCTCGTGTTTCCGGACGCCACGAGTCGATGAACCGGAAGACAGTTTGCATGCAAGTGCAGTTGCAGACAATAGGAACAAGTTGCGGTTGCCTTGTCTCCCTTGGCCAAAGTTTAGAAGGAAGAAAAAGAAAATGAAAAAAACCATCCCATTTGATCTCCAATGTGCTACATCTTCTTTATCCTTTATTCCTTCTTCTAACAACAACACTTCTACGCCTAAGGTAATATAACCAAGTCCCAAGCAATTAATTCTCTCTTATTATTTTTTGAAGCATGGATTTTGAACCTGCAATCTAGTAATTTTCAAACTAAAAAAAAAAAAAAAACATGAAACTTGTTAGTAAACACCAAGTGTTGTATATAGATCACAAAAATGCAATTAATTGCCCACAATGTACACATTTGAAGAAAATCTGGAAGATTATGATGACCCATGTTTTGCTTTTAGAGATTAGCTTCTAATACAACTTACTGGGGATGGAGAAGAGTTGGAATAAGAAAAATTATGCTCCACAATGTGGGCCCCACAAATGGGTTCATTGTGATTGACCTGCTGCTGTTTGAATTAGTCTGGTACTCTCACTGGTTGTCAAGGGACAGATATATTTTTAAGTGCGCTTTGCACGTTAAACAGTTTTTAAATATTATGTGGTCTTTTTGTAGATACTGCTGCGCTGTATATGATCATTTCTGAATTATTATTATTTCGGAATTGGGGGTGAACACTGCACGATTTCAATCAACCAATTAATTGAAATAGTTTACAATAAAGCATTATTTATAGTTTAATTTTGCATAACAAAACTTTTAGTGATTAAATGGACCAGGTCAACTAGTTGCCAATAATATTATATAGTGGTAATAGATGAAATAAGGATATTATTATAATTTATATTATAATATGTAAAATATATGCAAAGAAAAAATCTATCTCACAGTGATTAATTATTAGTTGTAAATATATGTAAATTATTAATATTTTGAACTAATAAAGATAAATATTGCTTGAAAATTACCTCACATTTTTTTTTTCTTTATTCATATTCTTCCAGGATCGAAATAGTAAAGGTTGGTGCAGACGAAAGCAAAAGGTACCAAATGAAGCTCTACCTACAGGAAGTGCCGCACCGTCTCGTACCGCATCAGTGGTATCAATGGATCGAATTGCACAATTCCAGCCCAGCCCAAGAAGTAACCCGGCCCGGCCCAATAACCAAACCGTCCAATCCGACCTGTTCCGGCATGCCATTTACCGTACCGCAACAAACCACATTGTTAATCGAATTGGCAACAGGAGGCTCCGGTTAGGAGCCGGTTTGTGGGTCATGGTTACAAGTCTAGGCGTAATGCTCGTCTTTGGCCGTACCGGTGCAGTTCTCTTTCTCAGCTCGTGTTGGTACATTGTACCGATGGTGATCGACACGGTGTTGTCGAGCGAAAGACAGGGCAATTGATTTCGATATTGATTTTGAGGAGTTTATTCTTTTATAATGATTGTAAATTATGCCTTCATTGAGTAGGGCACATTTTTTTTTCTTTGCATTCTTTTATTCTTTTTTTTTTTTGCACGAAATTTGATGCATCGGATATAATGAATCCTATACAATTTTGAGTTTGTACATAATTTATCCTTTTTGCATTAAAAATCTACTAGTAAAGTACCGCACTATGCACCGATATTTTTATTAATACCCAAAAAAAAAAAAATTATCAAATCTGCCCCCACCCCAAACTTATTTTTAAATCTACCCCAATCGCCCGTCTGCTGGGCGGTCCACTTTCCGGACCTGGCGGTCCACTCTTCATAGTTGACCGCCCAGCTACTGGGCGGTCCGCTATTATTTTTATTTTTTTTATAAGCGGTCCGAACCTCCCCCAGACCGCACTCTTCTCTCTCTTTTCTTCTCTGCCTCCCCGCCGCCCAGCAGCTCCGCCGCCCCGCCGCCCGAAAACCTCCACCAGTTGTCCCTCTCTCACTACCAAGTCTCTCTCCCTCTCTTCCTCTCTCTCTCTCTCTCTCTCTTGAGCTCTCTCTCTCTCTCACTCGAACCCTAATTTTCGGCCATCTCGGCGACAATCTGATTATTTTCGAGTAAGTCTCTAAATAATTTTTTTAATTTATATTTTGTATCTCGTATTGGCATTGGAACGATTGGTAGAATTGAATTGTTAATTATCTTGTGCGGGTTGTTGATTTTCCCGACACGATAGAATTGTTCAAAATTAGAGTTTCCAAGTTTATGGTTGAATTGTTAAATTTGGGTTGAATTGTTTAAATTAGGGTTGAATTGGATAATTAGGGTTTAGGGTTGAATTGTTAAATTATGGTTGAATTTGTTAAATTAGGGTTTAGGGTTGAATTGTTAAATTTGGATTTAGGGTTGAATTTGTTAAATTAGGGTTTAGGGTTGAATTGTTAAATTTGGGTTGAACGGTTAAATTAGGGTTGAATTGTTAAATTAGGGTTCAAGATTATTAAATTTGGGTTGAATTGTTAAATTTGGGTTTAGGGTTGAATTTGTTAAATTAGGGTTGAATTGTTAAATTTGGGTTGAATTGTTAAATTAGGGTTGAACGGTTAAATTAGGGTTTAGGGTTGAATTGTTAAATTAGGGTTTAGGGTTGAATTGTTAAATTAGGGTTCAGGGTTGACAAAATTAGAGTTTATAAGTTAGGGTTTATAAATCAGGATTTATAAGATAGAATCTTCTGTTTATTGAAATGTAGTATGGTCAGAACTAGACGGGGACGTGCATGGGATGCCCCTCTGGAGACGGGGGAGAGTTCACATGATCACGGTGCAGAGGCATCAAGTGCAGCGGCATCCGGTGCAGCGGCATCCAGTGCAACGGCATCCAGTGCAGAGGCATCCGGTGCAGAGACATCCAGTGCAGATGCTCCCTTTGGAGATTATCCCCCTCACCATCCGGACACATTTAGTCCTCTTCTGTGGACCCTACATGTCAGGCACCGTGTCTCACTTGCATCTATGGAGGTACATTGGATTTGTATTTCTTATTTAAATAGCATTATTTAATATTACAGATAATTAGACGTTTATATTGAAATCATTGTAAAATGCAGGACACGATGATGTTGACAGTGAGGCATCGCACCCCCGAGATACCATATGTCCGTCACCCGTTGATGGAGCAGTGCATCATGCATCTCGGGTTGTATCAGTTGGCCACCATGCCTCACTGTGATATTGACCAAGCTCTCGTTTGCGGTCTGGTGGAGAGATGGCGACCGGAGACGCATACATTTCACCTTTCGGTTGGAGAGATGACAGTCACACTAGGTGACATCAGCGCCTTATGGGGTTTACGGATAGATGGCGACCCCATCGGCGGTGTCTCAGACCATCCGGACCTGATGGACATGATACCGGAGCTGCTGGGGGCCGTTCCGACGGACTTGCAGAAGAAGAAGAAGAAGAAGAAGAAAGGAGAGGAGGAGGAGGAGTACAGGTATTCCAAATACTGCATTAGTCTTGCGGCATCCGCAGTTACCTCCAGCTCAGGCGGGGCAATGGACGGGAGATGACCCTGAGAGAGATGACCCTGAGAGACGTCCGGGGTACGGTGCCATATGGGGTACTCCCTATACGTACGAGGACACGGGCAGGGGGAGGACCGTGGGGATTTCGTATGTCCGGGGTCAGCTCCAGATGCTTCACGAGGCGAGCATCACCTGGTACCCCTATCGTGTGTTCTACGAGCAGAACCTTCTATGCCGGCTGACATTAGAG
Source organism: Carex parvula (assembly GCA_025461045.1). Classification (NCBI taxonomy): domain Eukaryota; kingdom Viridiplantae; phylum Streptophyta; class Magnoliopsida; order Poales; family Cyperaceae; genus Carex; species Carex parvula. The sequence goes on from JAJGRW010000416.1 coordinate 16,928, forward strand.
CAGAGAGATCTCTATTTTTATCGGGGGCCGTGCGTATGTTTCTGGATAGTTGAGTACCACTATCCCGATCGAGTGTCCCGTCAGTTTGGCTTGGATGCATATGTCCCGGATTTTCCAGAGTTAGGCGAGCAGCAGACCACCCAGCTGCATAGGTAACTACCCACTGCCTTATTGTTTATCTATTTTATTACTTGTTCAGACATACACGTTACTAATTAATTTATATTGCAGCACTAAACACAACAAGCCCAATGTCAACTGGAGCATGCGTTTCTGGGAGAATTACCAGCGTGCTGCATCACCGGGGTATCACTTATGGACCCCGCCTCCAGCTATTGATGCCCCTACGTCGGTCGGGCCCTGGAGATTGCGATATTTAGTCTGGTACCAGAGATGGGGCATGCCGACGATTTATCTACAGGGAGACTATGGTGATGCTCTTCGACGGAGACTCACGGGTGACGGATCTAGGACTTACTTGCCTTTTGGCCCGATCCATGCTCGTTCGGTATGTTTAAATGAAACTGACATGCTTAAAAAATTGTAGTTATTTATTCATATTCTAATAATAATAATGAAAATACATTGTGTGCATATTTTGACCGCTATTAGAGGAGTGGCACACAGCTTGGTGTGCATGGCGAGAAAAAGTTAGAGAGCGATAGGATGTCAAATGCTCCAACACAGTGCACCGATCGTGGAGGACTCTGGCTGGGACGGGCGCCTCGTTGGTATGTTGCACGATGCTGGGGAGGACATCAATTGGCGCGAGATAAAGGCCTCACCACCAGATCCGGAGCAGTCTAGAGCCCCTATATACGCTGATGAGATGCCGCCACCTCCTGCAGATAATAATATGTCATACAAATTATCATTATTAAGTGTCTCTCTAAAAGATCATTGTTCGTGCCAAAAGTGGTGAACAAAGTTTCACTACAGACGGATCTGTAGAGTTTAAACCTTGTAAACCCTCGACTCGGATCGCAAGTGCACGATCCTGTCGTGAAGTTTAGTAGGGTGTCGATCCACAGGGACGACTCACTTTCTAAATTTTACTCTTCCTAATTAAGTACTAGAAGTGTAAAGGTTGTGTTTGTTTGACTATTCCTAAGTTTTGTAATGAATGTATGAACAAATGAAATGAACAATTTTATGAACAAGTGTAATGGACAATTGTATGAACAGAAATGAAATCAATTAAATGTTTGTGTTTTGTACTATTGTATAAAAGGGCGTTTCAAGGGTTTCAGATTTCATCTTCAACTTTGCTGCTCTGGACCTGCCACGCGACCCGCATACTCTCGTATGCGACCCTTGTGACGCGACCCGCGTGGCCCTAAGCACTCTGGACCTTTCACGCGACTCGCGTACTTTCGTACACGACCCTTGTGATGCGACCCGCGTGCTCTCGCACGCGACCCGCATGGCCCCTTGAGCTGAGTCTGCACATGTCAGAAACTGGTTGTTTAAGTCGTGTAAGTCTAGATTGACCGTACCTAGTGTCACTAAACCTCAACTCTGGTGTGTTGGCTTAGCAGACCTGGTTTTGGAAATGCAATTTCACCTTCCTAGGTTTAATCAAGCTGTTTGATCTAAACCTAAGTTCTCAGTTCTGTTTACTAAAGGTATCCACAAACTGAACAAGTGGAAATTTCACCTCTCGGCTACTATTGACCTAACCTTTCGGTTCTCAGACCTACCTCAAATACTTAATCTAATTTGCAAGAAACATCAAACCTTATTACAAGAAGAAATACCAAAGGCATTCAACAGTAGACAATCAAGAATCAAACAATTCAGATCAAGCAATCACAAATAATACAAGAATCAAAGAAACACGAAATAACAATAAGAATCAATCCATGTGCATAATCAAACAAAGTATCAGACTACAATCCAAACCCTCGAAACTAAAAGACTACTCAGACATGAGCAAAATCAAAGTAAAAGAGAGATAGAGGATGCAAATCATAGTGAGAGAAGGAGTAGTGAAGAGGATCGAAGCTTCAGTATTCTTCTTCTCCAAATCGACTCCTCCTCAGCTCCAGATCGGCACCTCTCCTCTTCAGATCGCCTCAGGCGCCAAGCCCTCTCTTCAAAATCGGATCGGATCTGTTTTCTGGAGAAAAGTGTTGGATCCTCCTTCCTGCGCAGGGTCCTCTGTATATATAGACCTTCTTAACGGACTGCAAACGGGCCTGGCGCAGTTAAGTCGACGCGACCCGCATGAGATGGCACGCGACCCGCGTCAGGTGGAAATACTGTGCGCAATGAGGGTCGCGTCCGAGGTCGCGTCTGGGTTGCGATGCGACCCGCGTCAGGTGGGACGCGACTCGCGTGGGGGAAGTCAGAACTCTGCCTGTTTTCGCCTATTTCCTGCAAATCAACCACAAACTGCAGCAGTACCATATTCTATTGATTTTCAATATAAACTATGCAATTTAGTGGTCTGAAACACAGATTTTGGTACAGAAATTGGTCGGATTTATAGGTCTAATAATGAGACATCAATCATTCTTATTAATTTATCTTCATTTCTGCAGATGATGACTCGGGCTGGGCGATCCACCAATGGGTGTTGAACAACAACGCGTGGAATGCGTACTACAACGAGTATGGAGTTCCAGTGCAGCTCACTGAGGTAGCAAAACTTCATTGTTTAATTAATTTATTCGTTATTTCTATGTAGCAAAAGTAACATTGTTTACATGCAGGATAAAGCTGCCGACATAGTTGACTTCTCATTGGATGACCTCACTGCACATGAGGGCGGATCGAAGCCCAGACAGCACGACGGCGAGGCCAGTGGGAGTGGGACGCACACTGCAGATGGTTTTGCCTCTGCTATATTTGGCACACCGCCTCCGGCCACGTATCCTTCTACTTGGGAGGCCGATCCGTAGGTGTTGCGTACACAGGCGGGGATCCATGGGGAGCATGCATTACACCTGGGGGAGGACCCATGGGCGCGCGAGGCCGTACACGATGACATGTAGGTGGATGAGGTTCACCAGAGGCGTCCGCCGTCGCAGAGGGAGCGCCGTGCACCTGATAGGTTGGATCTCTCCGGACCTCGCCCTCGTCATCGCCGTTAGGGTTTTTATATTTTTTTTAGTTTGATAGGTTTTTAGTATTTTAGTTTGGATTATTATATTTCGTGTTTGGATTGTTATGTTTCATTTTTAGACTTACCATTTAGATTACCTACTTTTGTTGTTTAGACTTATCATTTCGATTACTATTTAGAAACATTTAAACATTAACAAACTTAATATAAAACTAATCAATTATATTAAAGCTAGACAATTACATAACATATAAAAATAATCGTCAATTATAAAAATATAATCGTCAACAAATAATAAATATATATCATACAATTTAATATGAAACATTCAAACAAATCATTACAACAATTTAATATAAAACATTCAAACAAATTAAAACATAAAACCCTTATAAAAAAAAAAAAAAACAATAGCGGACCGCCCAGCAGCTGGGCGGTCAGCTATGAAGAGTGGACCGCCAGCTGCTTGGTGGTTAGGTCCGGAAAGTGGACCGCCCAGCCGACGGATAATTGGGGTAGATTTAAAAATAAGTTTGAAGTGGGGACAGATTTGATAATTTGTTTTTTTTTGGGTATTAATAAAAATATCGGCACTATGCAGCAGGAATTTATTTTAATTAAAATATAACATATTGCCTTTATTTGGTTTCTTAATTTAATACAAAAATCAAAATTGTTGGAGAAAAGTTTCTTTCAACTCGTGAAGTTGAACACCTCTATTTGACTTTCTTTTCGCGAGAGAGTAAATACGTGAAACGCCATGACGTGATGTGACAAACACGTCATGATTTGATCACGTGATGTGACGTGACGTAATGTAATTAATTTTTTTTTCTCGTGACATGATTAAAATAGTGGTAGACGGTCACGTCACGTGTAATCACGCCGTGACTACACGTGATGTGATATGATGTGACGTAAATTAATCACGTGAAACTTTTTTTTTATATTTTAATTTAAATTGTTGAAATTCAGAAGAAAGATATCAAAAATATGAAAATTAAAATTGTAAAATAAGTAAATAACGTTGGAAATTTATTTTTTACGAAAGGCGGTTGAATATTTGACATTACTTTAAAAATTCAAATTACAAATTACTAAAATTCAACATGATGTTCATATGAAAATATACATGGAAACCAAATTTAATATTTTTAGCATATGTTTACTGTCTAAATAGATAGGTAGAAAATCATTACTTTCGAATAGTTCAGAATCGATCATTAGATCAAGTGATTTTCGACCTATCTAAACAAATAGTAAAAATATTCTAAACAAATAAAAAAATGACATCCAATTACAATTTTTGTACGGAGAGCATATTGGACTGTTCGGATCAACTGTATGAACTTTGAAAATAAAAATATAAATTTATAGTACGGATCAATATGCACTATGCATAGTACAATAGCCTCACTCTACATATTAATATGGATCATGTTTATATAATTTAACAAATCAATGTCAATTATATCTGTAAGGGCCAAAAACCTCAGGCTAGATGCCTTAACTGTTTATTATCAACTTGAAATATGTGCCTACGGACTTTGATAAAAAAAAAATTGAAATATATAAATCGAGTTTGATTGAAGAGTCCGGCTAATACACTTATATAAGAACTTCAATACCATATGTTTATAAGTCATTTTTTGTGTTTTCAAAGTCTAAATAGTCGATCCGAACTGTTCAACATGATATATATATATTAAAATGTGCTTGGATACCAAATTTTATACTTTTTAAAATATATATTATTTTTTTAGATGGGTAGAAAATCACAGTTTTTATTATCCAGAATCTTTTGAATCAATTAGCAAATAGAAGTTATCCTGGAGACAGTTAGCAATATAAGGATATAACAGACTCACTGTATTTGAGTAATCAAGTAGAGTTAGAGCTTTTATAACTGTTTTTGACCAGTTAACTAAAAATAGTTAGAAATACAGATGTAAATGCACCTCTGAGTATGAATGAAATATGTTTTTCACAAAAAAAAAAGGAGTATGAATGAAATATTTTCCTTTTGCAATAACAAAATTAAATGGAGTTAAGCTTTCAAAATAGATGGAGTAAAATTAACAAAGGTCCAACCGTCCGATTTTAATTAATAAAAAAAAAACTGTAGAGCTAGATGTTATAGATAACATCCATTTATAATTTTGCATTTCAACAGTTTATAATTTATACCCCTTTTTGATATTTTTTATTTTATTTTTCTATCAATAAAAAAATCGGTTGTATCAGACAACCTCACTCTTCTTCCGAAATTTTTATTAATAGAAAAAAACAAAAAATATCAATAATGAGGAACGGTTTCGCTAGATTTTGAAAATAAGAAGAACGTTATGGTTTGTAACGTCCAGGGCACTGTAGTCGGACGTTATAAATCATAATGTCCAGTTGATCTGATCGCTAATGATCTTTAATTAACAAAAAACACTGTAGTTGGATATTATGGTCTATAACGTCCAGCTACAATATTTTTTTTTTCAAAAAAAATACACAAACCGAAGCAAAAAAAAAAAAAAAAAACACTGTAGCTAAACGTTATGATCTATAACGTTCAGCTACATTATTTTTTGTTAATTAGAGATCATTAACGATCAGATTATCTGAACGTTATGATTTATAATGTCCAGCTACATTGCCCTGGACATTACAAACCATAACATTTTTTCTATTTTTTAAAATCTAGCAAAACTATTTCTCATTGTTGATATATTTTTTTTTGTTTTCCCTATTAATAAAAAAATGGCACTCTTCTTACCGACATTTTTATTAATATCCAAAGTTTAATAGAAATTATTATTTATGCTCAGATTCCCGGGTTTTCGCCAAAAATGCCCAAGCCGGTCACAAAATGGCTGGCTTACTCCCCCAGTAAACCGGCCATTTTGTGGCTGGCTTACTCCTTTTTTTTATTTTTTTTATTTTAGAGACACCATGAAGAGCAAAATAATGAAATCTAACACTGAAAATTTGAATTTTTTTGTTTAAATTATTTGTTAGATTACTTCTTTGATTTATATTAGCATATTTATACTAAAATACGCTAGATTACTTGAAATTATATTGAATTGCACTATATTAATTTAAATTACACTAAATTACATTACATTATGCTAAAATACGGTAAATTACGCTAAATTACATATGAATAGAGACGATATCTTCACTGAAAAGGCGAAAAACGACGACGAAACTTCAAACGGTCATAAAACGGTGCTCGAGTGTCCGATTTCAGCAAATGACCACTTTTCGGAAAGCTTGTGAAAATACGCATGCGTCCATGCTGGCGATGCCAATTAGTTACATTTCATTCATATTATTCAATTCAAGTAGCTCAGTAAATTAGTTACATAATGAACTTGTAGAATACCAATTTTTACTATTTTCAAATTTTTTTACTATTTTTTATGATTCATGAAATATGAGCAAAATCAGTCTACTTTAGCGTAATTTTGTGTAGTTTAGCGTAATTTACCGTATTTGGCATAATTAACAAAGTTATTGTTAATTTAGTATAATTTAACATAATTTCAAGTAATCTAGCGTATGTTATTTAGTATAAATATGCTAATTACACATTAAAAGAAGTAATCTAACAAATAAGTTAAACAAAAATTCAAATTTTCAGTGTTAGATTTCAATATTTTGATCTTCATAGTGTCTCTAAAAAAAAGAAAAAAGAAAAAAAGGAGTAAGCCGGTCATAAAATGACCGGCTTGGATATTTTTGGCGAAAAACCGGGAATCTGGACGTAAGTAATAATTTCTATTAAACTTTGGATATTAATGAAAATGTCGGCTCTTCTTACCTCTTATCAGTTACCAGTTTCTTGTCTGCGCCAAAAAACTAGACTTACCTAATGCGGTCTTCGATTTAGAGAGAATCTCTCCTAAAAAAAAAAAAATTTAGAGAGAACCTTTTTTGCTTTATTTCTACGGTATTATACTTTTTTACTAACGTGGCAGCAATCATGAAATCATGAATGGATTTCCAGAGCACAATAAACAGTTCGTCATTATGCAAGTAATAAGTAGTATATATAAGTTCGTCGGTTTAAAACAACGCAAAAGTTACAGTGATTAAACCGTTGTAAGTAGTAACAGGGGATTCTTAAATTTGCATCCTCTGAGATATCTCAAACTTTGAGTGTTTTTATGAACAATATTAATCGTTCAAATACGTTCTACACGAATCTCGAATCACAAATAAAACTTGTACCGTACACGTCGGTCACGCAAAAGTTGAGATATCTCAGAGGGATACGCAGTGATTCTTTACACCATTTTACAACTAAAGTCGATCTCCCTATCTTCACCTTCCGAGTGTCTCTCTCTCTCTCTCCTCCTCTCCTCTTCTCTACTTCCCAAACCCTAGTTCTAGTTCAATCTGCCATGGCCGAAGAAGAATCGACCAACTTGACACAATCAGCTCGACCCATTCTACTCACTTACAAAAAGAAGAAACCTTTTCCAATCTCCCCTTCTCCCACCTCGCAACAGCTCTCTAAAAAGATCCGAGACATCCCCGATCTCTGTCTATGCCACGGTTGCGGTCTCAATTACCAAAATCCGAATCCGAATCGCACATCAAACCCTATCCACATACTCAAGTCTGCTTGGCGGATCCTGTTACTTTGTGAGACTTGTCTTTCCCGTACCAAATCGGGTGAAATCTGTTCTTACTGCCTCCAAATCAAGCCAGACGACGTAGTAGTCGATGATGACATATCCAAATTGGAGTCTCTCATCTGCTTAAAGTGCTCACGCCGTGTCCACTTCTGTTGCATTCCTCGAGAACACCGCTACGATTTTGCCACGTGGCAAAAGTTGGGGAAAGCTGGTAATGATCGTTCCTTTACTTGTATTGACTGTTTGCCAGTGCCGAAATTGCTGGTTAGAAACAAAAAAATGTCTGCTTTGGGGCTAATTGGTGAAGAGAAGGTTGCTGAAGTGGCTACTGGTGATGTGCTAACTAAGACTAAGAGGGTTGATGATAAAGATTTAGCTATTCAATTGCATTTACAGATGAACGGGTCTCGAAGGGTTACAAGGAAGAAGGTGAATTCAGGTCTGTTGTCTGGACCTAGTATTGCCAAAAGGGGTAAAATTGAGTTATATAGGCAAAGGCTGTCTCTTGGTTCAATTGGGGTTAAGAATAGCAGGACGATCAGTTTTGGCTATAATAGTGTTGTTCTTGCAATGGCGAGTTCAAAATGTTTATTTGAACCATTATCTGAGTTGAGAGAGAGTTGTAAGTTCTCAAAGAAGTACAGTAAGAGGAAACATTTGCATAATGGTAATGATGATTCCAAACTGGGTAGGGAAAACGGAAGAGACCGGTACGAAAAAAAGTATGCTAAGAAAAAGGAAGCCTTGTCAACAACATCTGGTACTTGCTCTGAAAGCCACAGTGTGACTGATCGGTACCAAAAGAAATTTCCCAAGGGGAATACTTTTGAAGGCATGATTACTACCAACTCCGGGAGCCAAAATAGGAGCAATTGGTATGGGTACAAGTATTATAAGAGAAGATCATGTCTGGAAAAGTTGGTGGATTCAAATGTAACAGATAACGGGTTTGACCACAATGCGGGTTTGAAGCAAAACATCACTGATCAGTGTTTTAACAAATATTTTAAGAGAAGGCTAAGTGTGAAGACAGAAGATGGTACCTGTGTTGGAACTTGCACAGTTTATGACCGGAATGTGAATGATCGATATTTCAAGAAATACACTAAGACCAGAAAGAGAAAGGCTGGTACGGGTGAAGAGCAGTGTAATATTGACCGGTACATGAAGAAATATAGTAAGAGGCGTTTGAGTATAGAAGTGATGGCAGTTACAGAGGAAAGCCAATATAATGGAAGGATGTAGTAGTATAAAGTTATGTTTGTTTCCTCCTTTTTTGTATGCTTTTGTTTGATTGCTGTACTGAGGGATATAGTAGTGTATGGACTTCAATATTAGTTAACAAACTTGGCTTATGATTCATATCCAGCTATTAAATTATTTTGCTTGATTTATGACAACTTTTGTACTATTGTGATGGTTTGTGGATCAGTCAAGAAAATACCTTTTAACATAATTATAGTGAAGCAGTTCACCCAAGGCAGACATGAGAAATGCCCCGAGTAAGATAGCCAAACTTTGCCTGGTAACCTTTTTCTATTTCAAAATCAGAATCGGAAGAGATGGGGAATTATAAATTCTTTTATGAATTGGACAGAAATACCCTTATACTGGCCAGCAGTGAATTCCTTTGAATTTCTTTAAACAATTTATGTGTATTGTGGACCAGAATTAGGCGGGGTGGTCAACTATTCAAAGAAATAAATAATAAATAATAATAAAATAAATTCGTTGTTTGAATGTGGACCTGAATTATTGATATAAACATCCAGTAAATAAGAGATTTCTGTTTCAATCATGTCTTTGTATTTTAGATGTCAACAGGAAGGAACGAAACTGATAGATTCTGTGATGGGTCATATCACTCGATCTTAACTGAAGGAACAAAACTGGTATATTCTAGGATTGGCCATATCAATTAAAATGGTGAACTGGTACATTCCCTGATTTGTAGTTTGTTGAAACTGAAAACAGCTCCTCCTTGCTAAGTTTCTTCATTTATAATATATATATATTATGAAATCGACCAGTATACACGTTGATATATATATATACCATTACATTTATGTGTAACTTTTGTGCAATAATAGATTAGTTAATTTTGATTGAGTTCAGAAATTTGAAAAGAGTGTCTAATAAATAATGGAAAAGTATAAAGATGAGAAAATGCCATGAGACCTAATTAATCCACATTGAAATTTGTACTGGCAAAATATTATGACTGAAATACTGGTATAGTAGATTTTCAGCAACTGAGCTTAATTTGATATCAATATCATGATAAATATTGTTTCACATATATTCTATGAATTTGAGAAATTGACGAGTCTTGTCCTTGTAGAAGTTTAAACATTCAAGTTTTTCTCAACAAAATAAGACACAGCATTGATTTTTCACCTGCAAAATTTATGATATGCTTCATACCAAAAGCATAAAATGGAGAATGTTTTGGCAAACAGGCAAAATATCAATTAGGTTTGGCCAACCCAACATTATATGACAGAGCAATCAGATAATAGGAAGATATTTCTGGAATGAAAAGGAGAGAGAAGGTAACAAGCAGGAAAACACCTCAGGCAAATCGGATAATTGCATATAATCAGATGAAGAGTGAACAAGTTTGAAATGGGAGGGCATCTTAATTAGAAAAGAGCTGATCTTTAACAAATCCATGCTCGTCATTTTCTTCATATGGCCAATCCTTAATAAAAATAGATTCACTTCAAGTAAAAAAAATCGATAACTTATCCGAGACTAATTGCACAACTCAAAGCAACATTATACCTTGCATAGAATAAAGACAGCTAGGTTAACCGGTTCAAGAGAGGGCTTAACAATTATTTATCAAATAACCCAATTACATAAAGAAATGTTCATTTATGCTCCTGTTTATAATGACAATTTAGTGTCAATTTCACATTCACTTCAATATTGAGCTCCAATAAATTCATTTCCATTTCAGTGCAATAATATGCCAGTAAAATTAAGCTACTTTGGGTTAAAGTAAGGATGGTTGATGCTAATAATGTTTCAATCCACCTCTGAGAGTTAAATTAGGCAACTGATGCCTGAAGCTAGATTTGGTTTGTTTAAGGAGGATTAATTGTATAATTGTAAAATGTATTCCGACTTCTTCCACGTGTGCACATGAATCCTTATTTGCTCCTATTATTATTATGACTATGGAAATATGCATATTACACAGCGGCCCGCATTATAAATTCATATTTTCTTATTTAAAGTTCAAACAGTTCATTTGAATCATTTAACATGATCTTGATATGAAAATGTATTCGGAGACCAAAATGTACATTTTTGTAGAATATTTTTACTATATTTTTTAGATAGATAGAAAATCAATTAGAAAATTTTAAACCATCCAAAAACTGTGATCGATCATGCATAGCAGTTTGAATCGATTGTTTTGAACTTTGAAAATAAAGATATGAATCTATAACACGGATCCATCCGTATTATGCATATTACCATAGCCTCTGTCTATTATTACTATTTTTTATATTAAATGTTTTACTATTTGAACTGATATACTTAGTTTTTCGAATACTAAAAAATAACGGTATTTTAAATCCATCATAATAAAAATTATTCACTCGCCATTTCACTTTAATTGTTGGATAAAATGCCCCATCATTTTCTAATATCAATATGTCTATTTTTAAAGTTTAAACAGTCAATCTGAACCGTTCAATATGCTCTTCATATTAAAATGTGCTTGGATACAAAATTTTATATTTTTTGAAATTTTTTGCTATTTTTTTAAATAGATATAAAATCACTGTTTTTAAAAGATTCTGGACCATTCAAAAATAGTGATTTAGTACTTCTCTAAACAACTAGTAAAGAATTCTAAAAATTATTATCCAAACACATTTTAATATGAAATCATGTTAAATGATTCATATCAACTATTTAGACTTTAAAAATAAAAATAATAACATTGATTGCATTTTAACCCTACTCTAATACTATTCGGTTCGAACTATTTAGAAAAAGAAAGCTGGTTTGGACGAATAAAAACGTTGGAAAATGTCATTACCTAAAGTAACTCAAATTTTGGGTTTAGATCCGGACCGTCAGATCTGTTTTGGCAGACGGATGCAGTGCATTCCACCTCGACCGGATTGGCCGGGATTCTGATCGGACGGTCCCCATCTAAACTCCAAATTTGAGTTACTTCAGAGGATCTAAACTCGGAAAATTCCTCCCATTCTCTCAGTCGCTCTCCGAATTCCAATTCTCTTCCATCTTTTTATATCCCTAATAAATCCCTCCTTCCTCCGCCGCCTCACCATGCTCCGGCGACGCCTCTCCGACCTACTCCCCTCCTTCCTCTCCGCACCCGCCGCCTCCTCGCGTCGCCACTATGGCCTGGTGCCGATGGTGATCGAGCACACCTCCCGAGGCGAGCGCGCATACGATATCTTCTCACGCCTCCTCAAAGAGCGCATCGTGTGCATCAATGGTCCCATCGCTGACGACACCGCCTCCCTTGTCGTCGCCCAGCTCCTCTTCCTCGAATCCGAGAACCCCACGAAGCCAATCAACCTCTACCTTAACTCTCCTGGCGGAGTCGTTACTGCTGGCCTTGCCATTTATGATACCATGCAGTATATCAGGTTAATTGATATCTAGTTTGTTTAACTAGAAGGGATCAGGATAAATAACTAGATTAGAGAAATGTATTCCTCAGAGATGCCATGAGTTTTTCTTTTTTATACTGTATTTTTTTTTTCACTTTCATAGCTTAATCCTATTATATGATAATAGGTACTGTATAGGACCTGACTAGGTGCTCGCCTTGGCAGTACAATGCAAAGAGTAATTGCAATATTTTAAGGGCCTTTTGCTAGAATTTTACATTATATATTGTTAGCAACAAAGATAATTGAACATGTCAAAATAAAAACATGTATCCAACTTATTGTCCTTTGTAAGAGTTAAGATTTAATGAATCAGTTTGTGATAAAAATGGCTCATTTATGTATATGTTGACCAGAATTTCAGCTACAGTGCAAATATCAACATTGAAGGACTAGTATGAACTTTTCAAACATAAGGGCCAAAATGCATAGCAGTTTTGATTAAATTAGTAGATAAGAGAAAATTCAAATTGTGATCAAGATGTTCTTCATTAATGAAATTTGAGACTGAAATGCTTGCTTTGTACCAAATTACTATGACCTGAAAATTTATAACCCCTGGAAATGTGACAGGTCACCGGTGACTACACTGTGCATAGGTCAGGCAGCATCTATGGCATCACTTCTTCTCGCGGCAGGTGCCAAGGGGGAGAGGCGTGCATTACCGAATGCAAGAGTGATGATTCATCAGCCATCTGGCGGTGCATCCGGTCAGGCATCAGACATTGCTATTCATGCCAAGGAGATTCTCAAGGTCTGTTATTTTTGTGGATGGATATTTTGATTTAAAACCTAGCTCTAGCTTGATTTGTTTATAAGTCAAATCCATTCGAACTCGAGTTGAAAACCAACTGAGCTATGAAGTTCACAGTAATTTGAACTCGAATCGGGCTTGAGCTCAATTATTATTATTTTTGTATTTATTCTTGTATTATTTTGAAAAAGAGAAGTGTCAAATAACTAATAGTAGTTCTTGTCCGACCAAAATTTATTTTAATTTCTAATATTTTGTTGATCTTATAATAAAGTTGAAAAAAAATGACATTATATAATCCATGCTCTATTACTTCTGAAACTGCCAACCAAGTAATGTGGTTACTTTTAGATAACAAAAGATAACAACAGTTGAAACTAGTAAAGCAAAGCAAAGAATCAACTATACCGCCTTGACTCACTCGTATTGCTTCAAAATCAGATCATTTAATTAATCAAGTTCATTTTGTGCTTAAGAAAGTAGGATTAGCACAGACATCCTAATATTAGTAAACAAAAAGGAGTAAATTACATAAATAGTCCTTAAATATCACTCATTTATCTTTTTGGCCCTTAGAAGTTTCGAAAGTATCACTTCGGTCCTAAAATTTTTCTTTTTTTTTTACCAAATTAATCCTATTATTAATTATTGGTCAAAAAACATCATTGAGATCCATGTTACGATCCATGTCCATGATGATTTTGTATGGTGAGATGGATGTGAATACTATTTTTATTGATTTGTGATGGAACAGACATCGATTCTAGTGTCATTTTTTTAGTGATGATTGATGTCATGAACAATTACAACTGTATCCACATTATTTGTATGATTTGTGCTACCATATCCACACTAGTTTCAATGCTAAATTGACTGTGATATATGAAAATATTTTCTAATGAATGTTAAAGGTAGGACCAATTTGGTAAAAACTTCAAGGACCAAAATTGTAAAATTAGAACTTTAAGGGTCAAAATGGTGATTGCTTGATACATTATCAGTATTAAAACACAGTAAATGGGCTGTTTAATTGGTAAAACAGTACCTAGGAGCATGTGTAATGCGTTATGTCAATGTTTATTTGGTGTGAATAGATATTTTGACTTGTTGAGGCTGTTTCTAACAACTCAATTTAAATATTTCCTACTCCTAGTTAAACTGTTAAAATTAGCAACTAAGCAAATATTAAATCTTTTACATGTGCAACCTTCTGAAGGTGAGGGAGCGGCTGAATGCACTTTACGCAAAGCACACTGGTCAGGCGATACCGCGCATAGAGCATTGCATGGAAAGAGACATGTTTATGTCCCCTGAAGAGGCAAAAGAGTTTGGTTTAATTGATGAGGTCATAGAACACCGGCCAATGGCTCTTGTTAGTGATGCAGTATCTGCTGCTACTGAAGTGCCTCTGCCAATACTACTGATGAGAAGAAAGGAGAGAAGAAGGGCACAACCTCTTGATTCTTCAGATTTTCTTTTCTAGTTAGGTACTTGCTTATTTATTTTTCTCTTGTTCCCTTTCTTCTTATTTTGATGTCATATGCTAGTTTGATTTTCATGAGCACTGAATATTTGTACAAGGCAAGCAAAAGAATACATTTTTTTTGGCAGCCTCATAAGCAAGCTTTTATTAGTGAAGACTATTAAGTTTTGTATTGACAGCATAACTAAATGAAACTTATTTTGCGAGATGACAGTTTGTTCTTCGTAGGACCACAGCATTACTGAAGGAAGAGGTACTAATTCTCTGAAAAATAATTCGACTTGTGTGTTTTGCATTGAGAGCGGCAGTAATTGGAATCAAACTTTGGAGGTTTATATTTTGCACCATTAAGTTCTATTTGGCATTGTAACTTCTTGTCGTTAACAATGATTTTTAACATGGAATGCAAACATATTTAAATGCATTGTTTTGCTGTATTGATCTTCTCTTTTGTTCATTTCAATTCTATGATTGAGTGAAGTATCTGGTCAAGAAATTTTGTAATGGAAGTTATGAGACTGACGGTGACTTGAATATCTAGTTCTGATCTTAGGTTTCTCTCATTGTTCCCATATAAGACCTATACTCTTAACGGAAAAATTATCAGAACTTTTAATGGTGTAATTACAATTTTTAGAACAATTTGAAATATTTGTACAGAATAAATAATGTTACAAGATAAAAAAAAATGTTTAAAACTTAAAATGGTGTGGTGTCATTTAATGGTTTAATTGTTGTTTAATCATCATTTAACTGTGAGGTGTCTATACAGAATTTTAACGGTAAGGGGTTTAAAAACTAATTGTTAGTTTAATCATGTTTTTTAAGAGCTTGAAGAGTACAGATTTAACAGAACGCCTCAGACATAAATTAAAGTGAATGTTATTCAGATGTATAGTTTTACATTTATTATATGACTTTTTGTGCTATGTAAAGTGTCTACATTATGCAAAATTCCATGATCAAAGGTTTGTCGAAACCGATAAGAAAGGAATAAGCAGAACGGCCTAATCCTGTGCAGATTTGTTTCTCCAAGATGCAATTGGATTGTGAAAACCGTCAAAACTTGGCAGGGCAAATGTTTCGGGTAATAAATTCCACTTGCTTGTTGCAACAAACAGGGAATAGGAGGATGCAATGTCGAAATCCTGCAAATTGGAGGTGCTAGAAGATTTCCTAATGGTAAGTAACTTATCCACAAGCAGTGATGCTATTGTTGGTACCGTACCAGTACTGGAAGATCCTTCGGGACTAGCATTAGGTCTTTGGTGCTGCTTGTTTAATATTTTGGAATTACCATTTTCTCCTGTCATCTCTCCTGTTAGTAGGCTTCGACTCCTCCTATGTTGCTTTGGAGTTGCCTTGCTGATCAGTAGTAAATCTTCATTCCCCAAGCAAAGAGATTTGCTGGGTTTGTGTTTTGCATCTTTTCTTTTAACAATTGGTGGGAGTCCATAGTGTCCATGTAGTGGCCCGATTGCTAGACACGTCTTTTGATGATGCGGCGGAGACTTTAGTTTGAGGGATTCAAGGCCATTGATGTTTTCTCTGCAATGTTCAGTACACACTCTACAACAATAAATTGCCTTGGTCACATCACGGCTGATTTCTTGGTAAATAGAAGGATGCCTTCCTTGGAAAGGGATTTGCAATGTCTTATGAGCAAACATCTGTAGATCCGTCGCAAGGCCATTTAGCCGTTTCACGTCTGCTATCTAGATCAAGGTAATAGTTTTAGATATTTGATTGCACAAACAAGATTCAAGAAACATGCATCTGTATAGAGTTACCTCTACACCATACTTGATTGCAATTCCTGCGAGCGTATCCATCTTGCAAACTTCATGTCTAATGTAATTAAAACCGTTTGATGGTGAAGAAGATGAAGAAGAAAAGGAAGAAGAGGGAGAAGAGGTGCTTGAACTCAAGGTTGTAATCTTTAGTTCATTTGATTTGTATGTGATTCCATCAGACAAATTGTTTGATTCAATCTGACAGCCTCCTTTTATTCTCCCTCTCTCCTGCATTGAGGGGCATTCGAAGAAGATGCAACAATGGATAGAACCTAAAAGCTTGAAAACAGGAATCCTAGATTGATTTTATTAGAAGGGTGACTTGTGTTTGAGAGAGAGAAAGAGGCACGTGTTCTTGAATTGGAGGGAAATTACACCTCTAAAAATAGTGGGTTTGCCTCTAAAAATAGTCCATTTCCACATCAGAGAACAAATAACAATTGCTCTGATTTATTTAAGAATAGTAAAGTCCAACAGAAAAACAAAGGACCCACACAAAGTTTGCTAAAATTTAATAATATGATAGTACCTTCTCTTTTTTCAAATATTTGCTAAACGCAAATACAACAATGTTTGTATCTCCCTTCTTCCGAAGACATGCTACATCCGCCATGTATATAAAAGAATTCCTACTAACCCTAAAACGAAAGCTATAATGAACCCAGTTATACCATAAACCAAAAAGAAAGCAAAAAAAAATGCTACTGCTCTTCAAAAGACACCTTTGATAACAGATAAACAACAACCGTACCCCCCCCCCCCCCCCCCCCTTCTGTATGCATGATCTACACTATACAAACCTTGAAATATTGCAAGGCTCGTTTAAACAATAACAAAATTCAGCCTAATCCTTTGCTGCTTTATTCCTCCAAGTGGCTATTGGATTAGGAAGGCTGTCAAATAAGGTAAATGAATCCGGCTTCAAGTTCCACTTGCTCAGAAGTGATGAACGGGCCTGCTGTCAGAATCTTGTAAATCGGAAGTACTAGACGATTTTCTAACGGTAAGAAACCCGTCAGGAATCAATGGATCCCCTCCCATGGCAGTAAGGTTTTGCTGGCTATGTTTAGGCTGTAGAGGTAACCCTTTGGGTCTACTACTAGACAGCTTTTCAGGGCTGACATCAGCCTTCTGACGCCGCCTGATCTTCTTGTCATAATCCGGACCTTCGTCGGTTATATCTCCATTGACCAAGCTTAGGGTCTTTCTGTGTCGATTCGGGGGAGGTTCAGAATTTGAAATTTGGTTCAAAAATAACGGTTCTTCATCTAAACAAAGGGATTTTGTTTGCTTGAGGTTTAACAGTGTCATTTCTGTCTCGTTACCTCTTTTTGTGGGTTTGGGAGGGGGTGAGAGGCCGTAGTAGCCTTGTAGGAGGCTCATGGCAGGAGAAACACTTTGATGACGTGGCGGTTTTAATTTTAGGGATTGGAGTGAGTCAAGGATTTCCTCGTGGGGTCGGCGTGGAGGGGTCTGCTCTCTGTAACATGCAATATGTAATACAGTTTAGAAAACATCAACGATAAATTACAGAGTAAGTTCATGAAAGGATACGCGATATATAGTAAAGAAAAAAGAAAACTAGAAACTGAAAGTTCATTGGGTCATAAAATAACCAGCTTTATTAGTTGTTTTTTCATGGGCACATGGATTATATATAAAAAAATAAAAAGGAGGCCTGATAAGTGTATAGTAAAGGCACTATACTCCAAATATCACAAGACTGGTATTCCTCTTGCATTTGTCAAAGTTATTTTGCAGTCTAGTGCAACAAAACATAGCTTTAAGCTGCTACAACACAACAAAAACTATTGATCATATTGAGAGGCTCAATTAGTTCATAATTAATCACAATAACCAACAGGTTCAAAATAAAGAAAAGCTAGCAAGCGAACCTATATTCACTCAGCTAAGTAGT
The DNA here is from genome assembly GCA_025461045.1 of Carex parvula. Classification (NCBI taxonomy): domain Eukaryota; kingdom Viridiplantae; phylum Streptophyta; class Magnoliopsida; order Poales; family Cyperaceae; genus Carex; species Carex parvula. The sequence goes on from JAJGRW010000416.1 coordinate 35,241, forward strand.
CTGATGTTATGATATGTCCTGTCATCATAGAAAACCGTATCTTCTCTCTTACAAATATGACACTTAATCGAATTTATGTATCCAAACTCCATATATTTCAGGTTTTTTTTTTGATATTTGGAATTTGTGGATACAAGCTAGAGTGAGTTCAACCAAAGATCTGGTAGCAAACAACTCAGGTCCTGTACCAGTATGGACACTTACTGGTAGACTCTGCAAATCTAGCGTACCTGTTACTGTCAAAACCATTGGCTTCGTAATGTGAAGGAGGATGCCTTCCAGGCAGAGGTATCCGTAGCATTTTATGTGCATAAATCTGGAGATCTGTAGAGAGCCCGTTTAACCGCCTAATATCAGGCACCTAAAAATATACAAAATTTGAAATGTCTCAGCACATGAGGCTGATAGTACAATGCTAATGGCAATATTATTGGCCAAGATATTTTTGTGAACTGACTTGAATGATCCTGTATGTAGAGCAAGATTAGCTAATTTTTTTAGTTGATAGCAAAGCACTCAACTGTTGTAATGTGTGAATTATGAAATGGTTAGATAAGAATCAAGTGGCATTAAATTACCATCTAGTTAATTAAAAATGATCATGAAACAAAAAGACTGATTGTCAGTTTTTTGTTATGTTTTTTTGCAATTAATTTGCTGAGCCCACACGAGCAAATCTCTTTCTTGTAATGTGCAACTCAAACCCTAAATTAAACAAAAAATTTTGAGGGCAGGACTCTTATTTTTTTCCCCACAATTCAACAACCGTGCTCGAATTCAGAGCAAACCTCATCTTTCAAATAACAAAAAAAAATCTAAAATTACCATTTATATGAAGCTAACTTGTAAATGACTAAGTGGTCATGTATTTCCAATTAAATTGGAGAAAAGAAAAAAGAACATAATTTTACTCTCTCCAGCATATACCAGAGACGTGTTAGATTCAAGATCACTACTGAATATTAAATTCAGTAATAAAAACAGAAATGCAAAGCACTGCATTATTCTAGCTGGTACGATCCAAGATGACAGTAAAAAGAAAAAAAGAAAATTGAAACAAGAGCTAGCATTCCATATACCTCCACTCCGTACTTGATCGCAATTCCAGCAAGCGTATCCATTTTTGTAACTCTGTGCTCGATATAATTCAAATTAGTATAAGAAGGAGAAGGGGGAGATGGAGGATGAACAAAAGACCGTGCCGGAGACGAGCTTGAGCTAGACGCCACTACAATGCTCTCGATCTCACTTGATTTATATCCAATCGTACCATGAAATCCATTCGATTCGATTTCGAATCCTCCATTTCTCCTTCCTCTCTCCATTTCAAACTACAAATCCAAATACACCTCTTCACAAAAATCTCCCAGAAACAGCAGTTTCCGAGAAACTGAACCCAATCACATCTCAAACACCACAGCCCAAGATTGGCGCATCTGCAGCAGATTTCGCGAAATCCTCGAAGAAAAGGTTAGATTTTTGCGTTGAAAGAGCTCCAGATCGGTGGATCTGAGGAGCGAAAGTGGGATATTCCAAGGAACTTAGAAAATCGTAAAGGTGAAGAAGGGAATTCAGATTCGGTAATGAAATTAGCAACCGTCGGTAATTGGAAGGAAAGAAGGAAAGAGGAAGGAAGGAGTTCGTGGCACTTTAGCTATTTGCACCAGGTTTGACGAATTCGTAAACTCTGAGCTACCTCAAATATTGAGTTTAGATCCTAACCGTTCCATTTAAATCCGCACGTGTATTAAAGCACGTTCAGTCTGATCGGACGGTGCGTTAATGCAGAGGATGCTGGGGTGTCACACAAACAATTGTTCATACTTGGAACCTCTGCAATTTCTTTGGCAAAATTAATAAATGAATCGAGTCTTTGCAAATTGAGAAGTTAAAAATGAAGTACATCGTACGTGGCGTAGTATTAAGGTTCTAGCGGTCGCATCCTCTACAATCAGTGTTTATCCAACGTAGAAACAGGTGACCAATAGGGACGATTAGAGAGCCGATTGAAGAGATTGGCAGGTCCAAATTGGACCGATGGATGAAGCAGTCTAGTCTGGTCCCTTGTAGGATTTTTAAGTTACTTTTTTTGTTTCTTTGAAAAAAGAAACAAAGAAGCGTGCAGTTGGGAACTTGGGATACATGACCAGGGTACAGGGGTTGTTAATTGAGAAATAGATTGTTTTAATGCATATAAAATGAGGTGATGTTATATGGAATTATAGATAGATCATGCTGGTAGATTAAGTATATATTTATTAACTTAAACCAGTCAAACAAGAATAACTTAAACCACCTATACATTAAATTAAGTTATTTTTGTTTAGTCAAAATTTATTATTTTGGAGCATCTCCATTCCAATAATTAAAATGAATTTCTAAATAACTGTCAACTAAAACAATTGAAATGAATTTCTAAATAACTGTCAACTACTGTCTAAAAATTAAAGCCTCTAAAATTTTTAAACAATCACATTCCTAAAATTAATTTTTAAGTTGTTAAATATACCACATGGCAATTAGAAATAATTTGAGCATATTGTATGGCCAACGTGGCGATTAGAAATAGTTCCTTAATAAGAAATTTTGCTTAATAGTTTCTAAATAAGAAACTGAAATACATCTCTGAAATAAAAATAAAAATCGCCACGTCATATTAGAAATCTCAAAAGTTTATGAGATGGAGACATGATTTAAATTCCATCTCTTCTAAGTGAAATTTGAAAAAAAAAAAAAAAATCTCTATGACTATGATAGAGGACTTCACAAAAAGAATAAGTTCTCATTTACAAAAAAAAAAATCTCTTATTCCTCCCTTTTACCTGCGTGATCCATATTTAAAAATAAGTGAGGCCCGAGATCCACTGGATTACATAAATTATTTTAGATAGTGAAAATCTCAAATGTTGGCAATCAATTAAGTTTGTCATTTTTTATAATTCCAATTGATTATTTTTAAGTCATAGTTAAATTGATGATCGGTTCATCATATTTCAAACCGTTAAATCAAATCTACTGAGCTGAAAAAGAATAAGGTAGTCATTTTTCAAAATTTTGCTTACTGTTGATGACGGTCGTTAGCAATAATTTTTTTTTACCTCCGAGCGAATATTCCCTGCAATATTTTAGGAATTCAGATCACCCCCGGTACCCGGTACCGTAATAGGAAATCTTTTACAATTACTTGATTTGGACCGTTCTTTTTAACTTGGCACGAATCTCAAAGCCCAATAATACTACCCCTCCGTTAGCCTGAATCCCAAAGCGGCTGGGAGTTAATCTCAAACCGTAAAAGTGAAGGGAATCTTTTACGGTACTGGGGAGAATATTTACCCATACTTTAGAGAGCTATGTTACAATGATATTTCATAGAGGAGGGATCCACTTACAACAAATTTGAGTTACAACAAAGTTACAACATTCATTTTTTTCATTTTCAAAGTCCAAATCGTCGATCCAACCGTTCAACATGATCATCTAAATAAAATATACTTGCAGATCAAATTTTATATTTTTTTGAATTTTTTTACTATTTATTAAGTATTTTACAAAAAATAGCCATACTTAGACCATTGAATTTTGTACCCATCTTAATAAATAGTAAAAAAATTCAAAAAAATATAAAATTTGATCTGCAAGTATATTTTATTTAGATGATCATGTTGAACGGTTGGATCGACGATTTGGACTTTGAAAATGAAAAAAAATGAATGTTGTAACTTTGTTGTAACTCAAATTTGTTGTAAGTGGATCCCTCCTCTATTTCATATATCATATATGGTCCCTTATCCGTATCTGATATATATTGTATTTTCGTATTAATATCCGTATTATATCGTGTTGAAAATTATCGTATCGCCGTATCTGTATTTATAAGGTAACAGTAATAAAATACTCCCAGCCTAACTAAATTTATTTCGATTCTACACCGTCAGGTATTGCACTCAATATAAATTTCTATGATGTGACCCCTTCAACTGTCGGTGGCAGAAATGAACAAAATAAATAGATCACATTCACATTATTTTTCTTTCATTTTTTATTTTTCAAACTAGAATCTCCAATGGCAATCATCTCACCACCGACAACATACATCACTTTCGTTTTCTCGTCTCATCAAATTATAACCCGAACATGGGTTTGTTTTTGTCTGTTCCCTTTTGTGAAGCTGAAAATTAGCTTGAGAGTGCCGCAGAGTTAATGAGATTAGGTCGTATGATTATACCTTATTGCTTCATTAATTCCCTCGTATATATTAATTATTCAACTTTCGTTAGCTTCCTTTCCTTTTCCTCATCAACCAACAAACATTTTTAGTTATTTTCTTATGACGATTCTTTCACAACAAACTAGGAACTGATAATTAAATAATATAAAAGAATATGACATGCACTCAATTTCTTGGCAAAGATGGGACCCGTTTTCAGCGGGACCAATAAGAGTTATTTCGTGGGGTCCGAATCCTCTCCGGTACTGCATGTATGATTTCATATCCTCCGAGGTAATATTTGAGTTTAGATCTGGATAGTCTCATCAGAATCTGGACCATTCAGGTTTGAAATAAAATACACAGAACTCCTTTAATATTTGTGTCAAAGCAGATTGGACCGATTTAAATCTAAATTCAAATTTTGTGTTACCTCAAGTGATATGAATTTGATGCTTATAAAGAGTTTATTTTCTGTGAATCTCACGGTTAAGCACCAATTATGGTTCGATGTGTGTTGTATCGTATCCAGCACTGCACTGCACTACTACTGGTTGGTTGCGTACTTGCGTGAATGATTATAGGCAAAGAGCCACGGAAAACAAAAAGGTTCTATTCCTTGTGTTTGTGTACAACATCCCAAAACTACATTTTTTTTTTGTTTTTTGTTTTTTGTTTTTTGTTTTTTGAAGGGAGAATCAGAAGCTGTACTGAGGTGGGAAGGTGATGCAGTAATGCTCAATTATATTCCCGAAGTAGGATTTTTGTGGGACTTACGGTAATGCAATTATAGTTTGCTTCCAAAAGCAACGGCAGTAAGACCCCAGAACAACTTTTTTTGTTCATTAAAACGACAAGACCAGTTTTTTTTATAAAAGAGGAGATGATTTTCACCATCAAAACATAAAGTGATGAAGTCCGATTGCAGCGAGTCCACATTTTTGTTTCAGACTCGACCACAAAACTAGTTATCACATGCTGTGGGTTCAGACTTGTAGTTGCACAGCAGAGAGTACAGAATCGAACATGAATACCTTCTTATTACAGGACTTTATGGTCTAGTTTGATGATGCAAGCAGCTTTCTTTCAACTATACTACTTTTGTAATATATAATGTCTGTTTTCTGGTACAATATATGATTAAATATTTTCGTACCCGGAAGGCAGAGAGCTTTTAAGGTTTGTTTATAAAGCCCGTCTTAATTAAACTTGACCCCACGAGATCGCACAACATAAAACCCATAAAAGTACCCTGCCAAAGCACAATATACAACGGCCACTACACTAACTGACCATTCACAGTTCATTCCATCATCTTTATTTTGTAACATTTCTTTTGTTTTTTTCTTTTTTTTTGCCATCGTAAACAGACATGGCGTCAAGACGCCACTTGAATTTTCTTGGTTGAAAGCAAACCTTTGAATGACATTGGCTCATAATATAGGAAAGTCATCAGCTTCTGGTTCGAAAAAATGTGATCAAACCAAAAAAACTTGGATATATGCGCTCTTCTACAACAACACTAAATTAAGGCCATAGTTATTTTCAGCAAAGCATTTGCTACTACATTTGCTAGAAATAAAGCTCTTCTCAAAGAACAGGTCAAACAAGGGGCCGAAGGGATTTGACAATTATAATATCCTTCAAGGGAGCTTCCGATCCGAACCGTGCTTTGCTTTTGACAAGTATTCACATCACATTATCTGCTTTGTATGCAAACCAAAAAATGACAAGGTTAAATACCATCCTGCCTGTATTAACAGGTGCAACAAGGAAGCACTGAACATGTACCAGATTACACCATGCCAAGCAACCAAATCCCTTGTCTGCTTTTATTTTAAGGGGAAATTTCATGTATACCCCTCAAAAACTTCGAAATTACGTATTTCCCCATCTAAAATTCATAATATCATATTTACCTTTCTAAATTTAAAAAACTCACAAAATTGCCCATTTTATTGTCTGTTCTATTTAAACTCATTTTAAATTTATGAAGTTCCCATTTTACCCTTTATTAAAAAATAGAAATATATAGCATGTTTAATAAAAAATGTTTAAGTCTTCTAATTAGTCGATTTTCAAGGACAAATGGGTAATTTCTCTACTTCTAATGCATACAACAGTGACATTTAGGTACATGCTTGTGTAAGAGTGAAGTAGGGAAATGACCCATTTGCCCTCGAAAACGACCAATTAGAAGACTGACATTTTCCGGAAACATGCTACATATTTTTTATTTTTTCTTAATAAAGAGTAAAATTGGTAGTTTATAAATTTAAAATGAGTTTTAATACAAAAGACAATAAAATGGGTAAATTTCTGACTTCTAGAAATTTAGAAGGGTAAATATGATATTATGAATTTTAGAGGGGATGATACGTAATTTCGAAGTTTTTGAGGGGTCGACATGAAATTCCTCCCTATTTTTAACTTCTGGAGTTATGTGCATAGGGCTCAATAATTAAAAATAAGGTTCTGACGATCAGTTATAGATCCATCAAAGTGCAGCACGGCCTATGTTATACCGGTGAGAAATTTAATACAGGGAGTAGGGACCCACTACCTTCAACTTGACGATCAAAATCTAATGGATAACTTTCTAGCTACAGGGAATTTTTAATCGGGAAGAATCAGACGGCTGAAGAACTCGACTATTTGGAAGTTTGAGTCCAAGTAGAAAAATCCAATCACAGGCGCATCTCTTGTGAACTGCACACAACCAAAGACATTTGCAGAGTAGAATTTAATAAAATCTGCACGAGTAATATTAAGAGGAAGAAGGAAATAAAATAATTCACCTTGCCATCTAAAATCAGGAGTTCGCCGTCAACCCATTGCAGGCTCTTGAACCCGATATCTGCACCTGAAATGCGGCCCTGCCCCTTGTACCGAGCTACCTAGGAAAGATAACAAGAATTTATCTTTGTGAAGTGTTCAAGTTTTCTTTTTGTTCGAATCAGGAAACAGAGATTGATTTGTAGCATACCACTCCAAGTTCTTTAGGGATGAGCCCCTTGTGCGGAAGCTGGTGTCCTTTCCCAATTTTTGCACGAAACACGACCTTAAAATTTAAAAAGAGAAAAGAAAAAGAAAGAGGGGCAGCAGAATGAAAATAGGGATCAATGTTTATTCAAATAAGTTAAAACAACTTCCTGGAATTAGCGCATTTTTGTTTCGTTTTATCCTATTGATCGAAATTTATTCAATACATGAAAATCAATTCCTAATTTAGAGCAAACACTTTTCTTTTTAATCCTTTTTTTCTTTCTTTTTTGTCCCCTCAGTTCGATATATGATTCTTACCTGGCCAGCAGGGCCAAGGTGGTCCCCAGTCAATCTGATGGCCTCCACATATTCATAGAACTCCAAATCCCTTTCTTTAGTACCGCTGACATCATCCTCCTTCCACTGCCCAAACTTGCGTTGTAAACAAATGATTTCGGAACTCCCGCCAGATAAAGCAATATATAATCCTGTGAATTGTGGTAGATTTGAAACATTATTGTCCAATTTCATAACTACGGTGTTATATATTTAGTAACAATAATAAATTAATTAATAAAAAGGAAAATTCAGGTTTTGGTGCTTAAACTCTCTACTAAGAACCAAATTAGTCCCTAAAAATTTAATTTCATTTCATTTGCACCAAATTCATCCTTTGACTTCTCCCAACAAAAAAAAGAGAAAAGGAAAGTTGATCTGAACTTCGATTTGCGCCAAATCAGTTGTTGAACTTTTCTTAAATTAATTTAGTCCTAAAAGGAAAATTCATGTTTTGGTGCTTAAACTCTGTAAAAAGAATCAGATTAGTCCCTGAGTTTTCATTTGCACCAAATTCATCCTTTGATTTCTCCAAAAAAAAAAAAAAAAACCAACTTGATCTGAACTTACATTTGCGCCAAATCAGTCCTTACTTTTCTTAAATTAACCAAGTTAGTCCTATTCTTTTCTCCAAAAAAGCTTATTTAGATATTTCTAAAAATAAGTTCAAGGACCAATTTAGATCTTGTTAGAAAGTTCAACAACTGATTTAGTGCAAATGTAAGTACATGAACTATGCCCTTTTTCCAAAGTTCAAGGACCAACTTGATATTATTCCAAAAGCTCCAATGGTAATTGTTGCAAATTAAATTTGACGGACCAAATCAGTTTTTGGAAATTGATCAAATACAATAAAATCTGGATCCTGTGAACAGAAGTTGTTTACAAACATTATTCTCCAATTCACTTTTACAGCTCATTTAAAAAGGGCGTATAATAGAATAACAATAATAAATATATCAATAATGAATTACCGCTTAGAGGATCTGATGTCATAGGTGCCATGATGCGCCGAAAATGAGTAGCTCCAGGCAGCAATTGATGAGATCTCTTGTTCCTTAAAAGCTTTCCATCTGGTATTATAATCTATATATCACATTAAAAAAGATAAAATTTGGTTAAACTGCAAACAGAAAAATATTTATTTAATCACTAAGACTGAAATTAAAAGGCAGACTTGGGTATATACTTATTCTAATTGTGCTCAACTTTGGATCAATTTCTGCAATTAAGGAGCAATACCATAAAAGCCTCAATACCAGTATTTTCTCGTCAAACAGTATAAAAAAATTTGAAATCCTTCAGTAGAACCAAATAAAAATCTGCAGCTTTCAATAACCACAGGATATATAATAAAATAAAAGCATATAGAAAAATATACTGACCTTAACAGATCGACCCTTTTTCATGCTACCTAACTTCACAAGATCTGCCAACACAAGATCAGCCCCCTGCTGGAGGGATATCACAGGCGCCTTTTTCTTCTTTAGTTGCTGGGTCCCGCTATCCTCCTTTGGTTTCTCATCATTATCTATGTGCAATGTAAATGAGAACCGGTCTTTTCTCTCCAACCTAGCAGGTATATGAACTAATGGATCAGCCACCTTTTCATTTTCACTTTTCAAACTTTTGGAACTGTAGGCTATCTCCTGTTCTGCATCAGCTCCAGTTTCTTCATCAATTCCGATTTCTTCGTCAGATAAATTCTCCATATCAGAAATTTCAAACTCACCATCATCATTTTCTTCATTGTCATTTTCATCATCGTCATCTTCTTCTTCATCATCATCCTCGTCCAAAATTTGACCAATAAATATTTTTGCTATATGGTCTCCGTCGATTTTTCCTGAGGAAGTTATGAAAATTGTCAACTTGAAACGGGGTAAAGTGTCGTCTTGTGATAAGTTGAGAATATTGGGGTTGTCTGAGCTGTCTTTCTCTTCTACATCTATGTTTGGGTCTTCAATGCCAGGCCCTTGGCCAAATAAGCTGTCTGACAAGAGTCTTTCACTAATAGTGGCTTTTTGAACCAAATTGTCAAATTCACTGGATTTTGTGTTCCCTGGCTTTATATATACAGCCTGAAAAACAGTTTCTCATAATTAGAATACACAAATAGGGAGTATGAGGAACTGCACTGGACACACTGTAACAAAACTAGGGTTTTGTGATTTCAGAAAAAAAGATGTATACGGTAACTCCGCTTAGCTGAAAATAAAAAGGTAGGCAAATGGCAACATAAAAATCCTATTATTTATTTATTGACCACTTCTTATTGATGGAACTTAATTTTGTGAATTAGTATGTTGAAAGATATTATGATTAATTAATGCGCACATGTAGCATTGTATCCTTCTATGATAGTTAATCTTCATTTTTCCAAAAATTGGGCCGATCCATTCAGTATGAACCTAGTACTAACACATATACAAAACAATTTATTAAAAATATTTTAGCATGCCTCAACAACAGTACCACACATAAATGTTCTTTTTGGTGGAATTTGCAGGATTAAGGTTTTACGTGATTATATTATATGGACCTTTTGATTAAAAAAAATTTGAAAATTTGATTAAACAAAAAATTTATAAATAGTGTGCCTAGATGCCAGTATACTGTACACTCAACATTGGCATTTGGAAATTGGATACAGGTGACTTGACAAATCAAGTTATATTTGGATTACTTTGGACTTTATGATGTACAGAGTAAGCTCATTGTGAACAAAAGTAAAAGACTGGGCATATTATAAAAATCATAGTTGATTGACAAACTTGTTTATTGGGTACAAATTACATTTTAATTAATTTGCTTGATCTCAGTTTACATTGTGATGCCACTAATTTATCGTTCCACCACTGGACTAGTATCAAATATGAAGAAGGTACATGAGAATGTTTGACAGTGATCTGGAACTCCACAAAATGGTAGTGCTCTAGACATAAGTGGTTTCAAGATCTGTTAAGTTTTCCTTTTATACCGACTTCTATTTTTCTCAATAATTAAACCGAGATGGGAAAAAGAACATTTTTATACCTGTTGTTTCAACTCTCCATTTGTCTTCATGAAATAAACTTCAAAGAGAGGAACACCAGGACTGCTCGAAGTTAATTGTCTGCATGAGAAAATGGCAATATTGACTATAAAAGTTAAAACAATAATAGCAACAATACATCCCTAGTTAATTAGCAAAACAACTGAAAATGCAATAAGATGTACCTTGAACTATAACTTTTGGCTACATATCTCCCATACTCGGCAGTTATACGCACTATTAGTCCATAGGGATTGGACGCATTTTCTGACAAGCCAGCCCACCAACCAATCTGTGCAAATTTTAATCAAGCGAGTTCAATATGAGTCTGAAAATAAAACAAGAACCACAGTAAATTATTCAAAATTTACTGACCAGTCCTGCACCGGCATGATCTCGGATGTCAGCAGCATCACCATAGCGTTCTTCTACTATGGCTCTCTGTAGAGATTTCAAAAATTTAATAAACATGGTCAATTATGTAAAGACAGTATATGGAGAGGTCTTCATTGCATGTATGAACTTACATTGAGGTCAGAAATGGCTCTTCCCACAAAATCATACTTCCTTGCAATAGAAATTGCCTGTTTTAATCTTTCAGCACTGTTGAAATCCTCTATAGCAACTGCAGATTTTAATTGTAACTGCATTAACAAAAACCAAACAGAGATTAATTACCAAAAGTGGCTGATTTAGGCCTAATTAGTTCTCTACAGGTGAATTTTGAGAGAGAGAGAGAGAGGGGTTAATGAGGTAACTAATGGTATAACCTTTAAAGCTTGTAATAGCCTGTCATTCTCTTCGGTCTCACCAATATGTTGCTTCCACCTTTCCCAACTCCATTCATGTTCCTCTTTCTTTTCTTCTCTTTCTGGAAACACCTTATTCTCTTCAGATTTCAAATTCTCTTTCGATTTCAATTTATCTCCCGATAGCTCTTCTTGCTCTTCTTCCACCTCCTTACAGAGGGTATCCCAGTAAGTGCTCAAGTACTCCTTACACCTCTTGACAGCGCTCTGGACAGCATCCTGCAACAGCAAATTCCACTTAATACCACCGGATTCTCCACTCGGATTATATTTTTTGCATCGACAACAAGGAGTGGAAGTGAAGTGATGATGGTTGTGATGGTAATGATGCTTTTTGAGAGGATGCACGGAGGGGCGGAGAGAGTTGGAGAAGAAAGCACTAGTGCGAGAGGTGAATTTAGGGTTAAAATTTGGGTTAGAATTGGAGCTTGAAGGAGAAAGAGAGATGCGAGTGGTGGGGATGGAAGCCATGGATGTGGAGAAAGAGAAAGAGAATTGAGAGATGATGAGAGCTGATTATGTGTTTTGTGGATTGGGTTGAGGAATTAGTAAGAGACTGGACAGGATAAGACCCTGCATTTCGAGTGAACTTCTCCAGTACATTTTCTTCTCCAGTTTTATGTCCGCTAGATATTCAGGGTAAATATTTAACAGATCAGTTTTGGTTTCAGGCAGCGCACAGACTATAAAATATTACAGCACTACAAATGGTCAATGTGCTGCGTGAAGCCGAAACTGCTTCTCTGTACCCGATATTCAGCCATAGGGACTTCCGACCTTGAATTCGTGATCACACCAGTGTTATTAACACCGGACCGGACCGGCGGTTAAACCGAAAAAAACCGGACCCAGATACCTTTCCGGTTTGAATCTCTAAATAGACCGCTTATGTTACTGAACTGGTGAGAACCGGTTTAATCGACCGGTTTTTCTTGAAAACCACGGACCGTGCAACACATATAAACCCGGTTTTTCCAAGTGCGATTTAGTTTTTTGTTCTTCGAATATCATCGGGAATCGCCTCTCCCAGAGTCCCACTAGGGCGACTTTAGTAGAGAGAGAGAGAGAGGAGCTTGAGCAGAAGCTTGACGGAGCAGTCCCTGATCTCCCTCCCCTCACCGTGGCCTTGATCCGCTTCAGAATTCACACGAGCCTCTCCAGATCCTCCTCAGCAGCACGAGCAAACCTTGTGTGACTTGTTAGAATTTGATGGAGGAGGAGCCTGAGCAGAGGCTCTAATTGAGGGGAGCAATTTGGTGCCTAGGGAGAGCAGAGAGGCTATCAAATTCCCTGCCATTTTGCACGGAACAAGTGGGTGACTCTACGTATGCTCTACTCCTTATATTTGAGTAGTGAAAATGAGAAATTAGAGGGATGAAAGAACAACACAGAGTCTACAGTCCTTTCTATATCATTTACGGTCTGTTATTAAATCTTAACAGGCCCAGCGCTATTCTTTATGGGATTGAACAATTGTACTGCTCTCAAAGTGTTTGATGAAATGTCCAAATCAAAACTAATCGATTCTTTATGGGATTGAACAATTGCAATGCTCTCAAAGTGTTTGATGAAATGTCCGAATCAAAACTAATCAAGTAATACTACATCAAAACATGTTTAATGTTTTTTTTATTTGGCAAACATGTTTAATGTTTTTGAATAGCGTACTAAGTGCATCAGATCTCGCTTTGTATCTTGCGTTAATTCAGTTTTAGTTATGCCTTATATATATGATGATTAAGTTGTGCTTGAGAATTGAATTAACTTTTCACTATTATCCAATTTAAAACTGGTATACGGAGTTTTCTAAATTGTAGCTTTATAACTTTGTTAGTTATTAAAATTTCTATTTATTTATACATGTCATACGTAATACATCATTCAATATGTATGCTGTTTAATTATTTATTCAATATTTATGCTGTTTAATTATTTATAATTTTCTGTATACACAATCTTCATATCTTATTAATATATACTATTTAAAAAATCAGCGGTTGAACCGGTTGACTCACCGGTCTGACCAGTAAACCGCTGACCCGAAGCTTTGCCTGGTCAACGTTCTGTCCGGTTCTGATAACATTGGATCACACAAGGTAACATAATCTTTCTGTTTAGATCCGGACCTTCCGATCAGAATCTACACTAATATTAAAGAAGTTTGTGTATTTAGCTGAATTGGTCCGGATCTAATAGAAATATTTTGTTACCTCTTCTGAGTATTCATTAGGTCCAATTTAATCGGTTTAAGTTTTAACCAAACCGAGAGAGTTCCGATTAAACAGTTTAGTTCATTTCTTAAAACCGGTTAATAGTTTGGTTTAGTTTGATTTAGAAACTTTAAAACCGATTAAACCGAACCGACTGAGATTTATAGACCTATCCCGTCCGAACCAAATATTTAAAAAATTCAAAAATTACGACATAATGTATATTGCTTTATTCGGTTTAAAAATCAGTTAGACCGAACTAAATAATTTTTTTAAATCCATCTTAAAAACAATTAAATTTTTTTACAAAAAAGTATTTATTTTTATGATTAATGTTCTTATTCCGATTCAACCCAAGTCGAAATTTAGTTTGATTTGTTGTTTTAATTCGATTGATAAGTTTATTTCAATCGGTTAGATTGTATTTTTATAAACGGAATAAAAAATTAATTAATTAATTTTAATTTAATTTTAACCGAACCAAACCGATAAACAGCCCTACCTTAGAGGATTATCCAACCTTCACATAGTGTATTGAAAACGGGACGGGTCGGGTCGGTCCGGTCCAAACCAGCCTGGTCCACGGGTTGACCCGGGCACGGGTTAGCCCGGGTCAACGGGTTAGGTCGGGTAGGGGTACCCGGGTTTTTTTTGGGTCGGCCAACCCGAACCCAGCCTAAACCCGGCGGGTTAGGTCGGTCCGGGCCGGTTCTTTTTTTTTCTGTTTTTTTTTTCTCTTTTGTTTGGGGTTTTCGGTGCTGTTTTTTTTCCTTTTTTTTATTTGAACTCAATATATTTTTGTTATAACAAAACCAAATTATGTTAAAATTGAATTATTCTAAAACCAAATTAGTTTAAAACCGTATTATTCTAAAACCAAATTATTTTAAAACCAAATTATTTTTTATCTTTAAAACCAAATTATTTTAAAACAATAAATTTAAAAACAAAAGTTAATTTAAATACTAACATATCTTTAAATTACCTAATTATTTGATTTTAACATATCTTTAAACCGAATTGTTTGATATGCGTGTAGCTAGCAGATGTTAATTACCATTGTGTTTAATCGAAATAGACTGATCTATTTTTGTGTAATATATAGCTGAGTGTGCATTTTATACATTTGAAAAACTAAATTGAAAATCTTGAAGTTACTGAACTAGCTAGTTATCATTTGTGATTTTAAATCATGCATTTATGTAATTACTCATATTGATAATTAAATACTTTCTTTATTTTTTAAGTGAACTACTATATATCACAATATGTTAAAATCATGTCATAAACCAAAGTATACATGTCATCTAAAATTAGTTGGTTGGTTTGTCCAACCTGTCAAATTACTGTCATTTGTTATTTTCTTTCGCAATTAATCACTTAAATACAGAAAGCCTTGCTAAAATGTGACAGCCCTAATTAATTTAGTGTTTCATAAGTTTTCATATTAGATGTGTATTTGCTGTAAACTGCATATCAAATATTGTTGTCTTTTATTGAGAATTCAATTTTATAATACATTAATTATATGAAATGGTGCTTAAATAAAACACTGTTTTTTGGGCATCACATTCTCATAGCAAAACTACTATCCTAAATTATCACAAGTCAACTTGCACAAAATAAAAAATAAAAACAACAATAATAGGAAGTAAATTACCATAATAATCTCTAGCTAACAATAAAACTTTCTTAGCAGGGATTTTTTTTTTTTTTGCCAACTCACCACCATAAGTTTGCACTAGAGTTTCAATAATGGTTGATGAGCATCTCAAGGGTATAAATAAGAAACATAATTATATCCTGACCATTGGATTAAGCCAATAGATAAGTACAATTCCACAGATTAATCACTTTCTATGTTGATGGTTTTGAAGCCCATGGTTACAAAAAACAATTCATGCAAGGAAAATAGTAACTCTTAGTTTGTCACACTAAAAATATATATTCTCATAATAAAATCACCTTTTTATGTTGGTGCTTATGAAAGCCATGTTATCATGAAAATATATAGTCACTTCTAAATTTACACTTGATATGTAAATATTTGAACTGCTACATCACAACAAGATGTTAACATAAACAATATAAATTTATAACACAAAATATTACAAATAATTATAATTGTTTGATTAACCAAGATAATTATTTATATTCAATTTTATTTTATTTTATTTTCCTATAACAAATCTTATTTTTAAGTCTGCTATCTTGTCTTCTATACAGTTTTCCTTATTATATATATGCTAAGATCCTATATTATTTTCATTGATTTCATATTTAAATCACATATGTTGTGCTGAAATGACTTCAAGGTCTTCAACTAGTATACTTTATAATTTAATTATTATAATTGTTTGATTGAATCAATATTAACCGCTTAAAGTTTTTTTTTCTGTTTAATTGTATGAAATGATTTCATTGATTTCTGTTTGATTGAATCAATTGTTCAACTAGAATGAGAATGTCGCAAGTAATAAACATTGGGCGGAACTTGGTCCAAACTCCAAAGTGACCCGTTTTTTTTTTTTCTGTTTTTTTAAAAAAGTTTGAATTTGAAACGGGTTGGGACGGGTTCAGGCGGGGTTGGCTCGGATCTCGCCGGATTGGCACGGTTTCAGGTCGGGTTTGGGGGGGGGGGGGTTCGGACGGGTTAGGTCCGGGTTCAACGGGTTTTGGATGGGTTTGGGCGGTCTGGTCCGGGTCGGGTTCGGGTAGGCGGGTTCAAAACGGGTAGGGTATAGGCAGGTTTGGCTCAGAAAACCGGATCCGACCCTAGTAAAACCAGGCCCACCCGTTAGGACGGTCCGGTCCGGGTTTAGGCATGGGTTTAGGACACGGGTTCGAGCCGGTTCGGGTTCGGGTCACGGATTTGCTCGGTCCGGATCGACCCGTCCGGGTTTAATCAATACACTACCTTCACATACCAAGTTAAGAGGACGGGAAATTCATATCCTAAGGCGACAGAATATTTATGTTTAAATCCGGACCGTCCGATTAACCCCTATATACTCGAGGACTACTACTATGATTCTATGAAGGACTGTTTGAGGAAAGATATGATCGCGTTATTAAAGAGATGCTAAACATTAATTACAAACTTTGTCCTTATCTAGTCAAAGCCAAGTTATTTTTTTTTATTCACTTTTCAAATATATAAAGTTTGTTATTTTTTCAAGCAAGGAAAAGATGAATTGTGTATTGAAGAAAATTCAAATATACTTTTTGAACTAGCAATTTGTTTGGTTAAAAGTCCGTAGGCGATTGCATTGATTCGAAAAGTTACAAGCTGGCTGTTACATGATATTAATTAGATAACGACTGTCTTTGAAAATATTCAACTATAAAATAAATAGAAAACACACAAGGATATGTGTATCACATGGACACAATTTCGATCATCTTTGCTTGCTTGATTATAATTATAGGAGCCTACTGATTGTTTTCTCTGTGTGCGCATATTTGTCTTGTTTCTTCTGGCAGACTACACCGTTCGCAGCCGAGAAGACACTGAATCAAACCAGACCGGAAACTGAATCAACCGAACTGGGACAATCACCATTTAGAGGAATGTGCAACCGAGAAAGCACTGAATCAAACCAAACTAGAAATTGAATCAACCGGACCAAGACGGTCACCTCTCAGAGGAACAGCCAGCGTGAAAGGCAGAAAAGGAGCTTAGAAGTAGGAGAAAAGAAGAACAAGGAGAGAAATTAGAAGACAATATCTTAGCATCACCGTCATTGACAATAACCATAAAAATACGTACCTTATTCATATATAGCTATAGTAGATACTATGAGGTGGAAAAAATTTATAGAACTCTCAGTCGAACTCGGAGTCGAGACGGATCGAGAAGTTGTGGTCAGAATAACAGTTTGCCAGATTTACTGGACGGAATCATCAAAAATAGTAGCTAGATCCAGTAGTAAAACACCTGCGTGAACGGAGAAGAGAAATAAAGGAGAGAACGGATATGGGGTGGGACTGTGATTCAATTATGCCATGCTTCTACCAACTAGCAAAATCGTTACTCCAATATTAATGTGTTTTGTACCATTTGAATTATAATATGTTAGAAAGGGCGAATCCTTCACGAATATTGGGCAATAAAATTTTGTACATGAATAACCTCTTTGGCACATCAAAATTAAAGTTGTATACCATTAAACATATGCAATTTACTTTTGCTTATTTAATGAGACTATCATGCTCACCTATCAGATCATAACAAATCGATATATGTGAATCTCACTCTAGCGATTTCATGCAACAATCACAAAACAAAAACTTTAAGATCTATAACCTGAACCAGCTAAAAATGTCCTTGTAAATCACACAATGACAAAACTTTATTTTCCCTGGACGAATCAATTATCATGCACGTTCTTATGAAATAAATCAATTTTCACACAACTATTTCTCATAGTATATCTCAAATGATCAAATCTCATGGCACATAAAAATAAAATAATTTTTTTAATAAAAAAATATATAATTCGAAAATTTGAGTTATTAAAAAATTTATTTTTAATAATCTCATGACAATCAAAGTGAATGGCCTTGGTAAGATTTGAGATTGAAAAGGGTAAAATAGAAATTTAGATGCAAAATTTATCTCAACCTTTTCTGTTTTGGGTTTCAAACAGCCCGTATATAGGCCAACTCTCAATAATCAACATTGCTATATCTAGTTGAGCTGAAAATAGCATCCCTCTTTATTATTGATTCATTGTAAATACCCGATTTGTTCTTATTTAACACTAGTCTTTTATTATGATATCTTTATATAAAGTAATTACTGGATAGATATAAAATTGGATGATGTGACCTGTTGGGTTTCCTCTGTAAAAATTACAAAAGGTTAAGAAATAGCACCAGCAATTATTCAAAGGAAATTACGAAAGGAAGCTAAGAATTGATTTCTAATTTCTGATAGAAAAAAAAACTACCAAGTTATTATAAAAGAAACTAAAAGTTAAGTATTTCTGAAAGCTAGCATCCTCTTATGCGAAACCAGCAGGCAGCAGTCGTCGCCCCCCTATTCTCTCAACAAGGTGTCAGCTAACAAGGTATGTATCTCCCTCTTTCTACAATTCTTTTTTTTTTTTTTTTGCAACATCCCTCTTTCTACAAATTAAGATATGAGAAATGATATATTCTTACTGCAGGAAAATTTTAAATCTAGTATTCTTGCTCTAATCAGATTTCAAATTCGGAATTGGCATCCGGAATTCAAAATACATTACTGGGGTAAAACATAATTAGCCAATTGAAACTCAATTGAACAATTAATTATTACCCAATCACAACCTTGCTCCATGTGGGAAATTCTATAGCAGCACATCTACATGTAGACATATAGGCAAATGTTTAAATCATTTACCTAAGAAATAGTGGTGTTACTGTTACAATCATTAATACTAATACAAGCATCACTAATTTTTGCTATCATTTTGTTTCATCTATGGACTTTGGAACTGGTTCTGAGGTCAAAATCATCACTTCTCTATTGTTGATAAGAGTTAAACTAATGATTAGTATTTTTTGTGATCACAATTCACAAT
Source organism: Carex parvula (assembly GCA_025461045.1). NCBI lineage: Eukaryota > Viridiplantae > Streptophyta > Magnoliopsida > Poales > Cyperaceae > Carex > Carex parvula. Next base: position 54,389 of record JAJGRW010000416.1, read on the forward strand.
ATTAATTCTTGAATTCACATTTTAAATACTTGATCTATATAGGTTCACAATTGCTTTGAAAAGAAATTATATATATAATGGGAATTGGTCGGAAACTACCGCGTGATTGCTTAGATATAATACGAGCTTTCTTCCTATGCCGACATTCATCGTTTCTCTTGTGTATGTCAGGAATGAAACTTTGGTTTCAAAGAAATAACATATCCTCCTGCCGCACAACTACCATGCTTGTTCTAACCGACCATGAAATTCACCAAAAACGGATGTTTTACACAGGTTTGAAAGAAATATTACCAGTTCAACATCTCAGAGCCACATGGTGCACGTTGCCATGGATCTTCTTTTGGAGGCTCTTTGTTGTGTGCCCAAGACTAGAAACACATCTCATAAATCCTTTTTCAGGGCTAAGCACTCACTTCCTCGTGCGCCACCTTATAATCAAAAGAGAATACCATAATGATATTGATAGAGTATGACTATGATGTAAACCCATGCATTTTGGAACCATGCATGCATTTTCTCTTATGAACGCATGCAACGGATTATTGTGCACAAAGCTATATTTTCAGCTGATCCTAGTAAGTGCACTGATTTCGTGCTCATGAAAATGCTTAACGGAGATCATAGGTTGGCAGTATGGAGAGCGGGTAATAAGAATTGGACAGTTTTTAAAGAGAATAGATACATTGAAGAAATCACATACTTCAAAGGGCAATTTTTTGCTCTTTCTGCAACTATGAATGTGGGTATGGAACCGAAACTCATAAAACACAAACAATGTTTGCATGAGTGTACTAGTTGGGCTGCCCGATACTTATATATATTGATATAAGCCTCCTACTTGTTGTAAGGAACCAAGTGGGATGAAAATAATGATGAACATTTTACAACTTCAGAGTTTCGAGTTTTCGAATTTTATTTCGAAGAGTTTTAAGCCTATCAAATAGAAGATATAAATTGCAATTCATTGTTCCTCGGTAGGAATAGCGGTATCATCGTACCTTCTCGGAAATTTAGTGGTTGTAGAGAAAATTGCATCTACTTTTCTTCGGACGCATTCGATGGTTTGCCGGAGGAGAAATATGGATATAATGACATGGGTGTTTGGAGCATCGTGGATGAAACATTCAAACCATTATTTGAACCGATTGTATACATATCTCCAACATCATATCCTATTTGGTTGGTACCAAACGGCTGGTA
>JAJGRW010000416.1:62646-312442 GCA_025461045.1 Carex parvula
TCACCACCTTGCTTTTCCCCTTCTCCATCTCCATTTTACTTCACTTGCTCTTTCCGCTTGTTTTCTCTCTTAGCGACTGTTGAGTTGACTAGTCCGTTGCAAATGCACAATTGAGTTGTTCTGAAATTTCCCAGAAAACTGTCAATTTGGGCTTAAGGCCGATATTTTTAGGCCTAATTTTAAGGCCGATACTTTAGGCCTCAAGTTACTGTTCCAGGACTGGCTAAGGAATTCCCGTACTAACATATATAATAGAGCTACGTAAGAAATTGAAGCGAACATTGGTACTGTACATATGGTTGATTGGTCCGTAGAATTATTTTTTTTTTAAATTAAGGGGGAATTTCCCGTATACCCCTCAAAAACTTCAAAATTACGTATTTCACCCTCTAAAGTTTGAAATTACGTATTTCCCCCTCTAAACTTCAAATACTCACAAATTACTCATTTTATTGTTTTATATTAAAACTCATTCTAAATTATAAAATACCCATTTTACCCTTTATTAAAAACATATAAAGCCCATCGGACTCAAATTTGAATCTGAACGGTATATCTACCGTCCGAATTGTTTTAGATCTGTGCGCGTAAGAGACATATCTTGATGCGAACACACACCATATTGAAGTGACATGCACAGATCTTAATGTGATACGCACAATCATAATTGCTTAACATCTGTGCATGCTAGATCAGCATGAATATTGAAGCGATGCGCACATATCTTAATGCGATGCGCGCGAATTGGACTGTAGAGGAACCCTTCAGATTCAAATTTGAGTCTGATAGGCTTTTATATGCTTTTAATAAAGGGTAAAATGGGTATTTTATAATTTTAGAATGAGTTTTAATAAAAAGACAATAAAATGGATAAATTTGTGAGTTTTTGAAGTTTAGAGTGGGGAATATGTAATTTCAAAGTTTAGAGGGCAAAATACGTAATTTTGAAGTTTCTGAGGGGTATGTGAAATTCTCCCTAAAATTAAAAATCGATCTGACTATTCAACATGATTTTCATATAAAAATATACTGAAGATTAAATTTTATATTTATTAGAATCTTTTTGCATTGATAGAAAAATCGTTTGATTTAAAAAAATTAGACTATTTAAAAGTGGTGATTTTCTATTGTCTTATAAAAAATAGTAAAAAATTCTAAGAAAATGTAATTTAATTTAAATTATATTTATATAGAGATCATATTAAACGGTTCAGATTAACTGTTTGAACTTTAAAAAATAAAGATATTAATTCATAGTACATACCACTTAATGTTATACATAGTACCATAGCCTCACTTTTGCTTATTTGCATAACCTATCTTCTACTAAATCCTAACTGGACTAACAATTATTTGGTCTTTAGTTTGAATTCTAAAATATACGAGGGTTGTTAACTATCATCTGAAATTTTCATTTCTCTCTCGTTCATTACAGAGCTTATCTTTTTTTTGCTTCAAATTTCATACATAATGTCCTCTTCAATTTACATAGTTCATCTGCACAGTTTTTAAAATTATCCGTGTAAAATTATTCCTCTTCAATTTACACTCGACTTGTCAATTTGATGACAATAGATAGCAACTGCAAGAGTTCCATTTTTCAAAAAAAAAAAAAAGGTAAAACAAAATAAATGTTTCCTTCGTCGTTTTATTTCTGTGGACTCAAAAAAGCAACTCAACTATTAAAAAAATCAATCTTACATTGATAGACACTTATGTTTAATAATTAGTTATCACTGATTGATCAGTGGATTAGAACATGAGACCACCAATTAATCAATTTAATAAATGATGGTCCAAGCTGTATACCATTCAAACAAGTTTATTACATCAATTAGACCAAACATTTCATCCACCAAATTTAGCAAACGTGCATGAAAAATAATCACTAATGTGTAATGAAGATATTTTATAATAGTTAATTGTTAGCAAAGTATTCTATCTCGGCCCGGATTTTTCTGAATTTGATCAACGGTCCGGATCTAAGACAGATATTATGTTACCTCAGAGGATATGTACTCCCCCGAGCCGTAACTCTTCCAAACTGTTTAATCCGAACTCTGTCTGTTCAGTTTAAAACCGATTAAACCGGACCCGATGAACACATCTATGCATTGTTGTTAGTTCGATCTATAATTTTTTTATTAAACATGTATTGTAAAAAAAAAATAACAAAATTATTTATCAATATGCGACATGTCTGTTAAAATTTTAATGCCTAGGATTGACATAATATTTTTTTCGCGTGGTAGAATTTGATTTGAACCAAATAAATTATAGGAAAGAGCATTTATGATAGCCAAATAGAACTATAGGAGTATAGGACTATAGAACTATAGAACAATAGGACAAGTTAATTAAATTTTACGGTAACTTCGTTTTTTTGTTCGTATGGAAGATTGCCGCTTAAAAATTGGAAGCAAATGTTTATTTAGAAAAAGGTTTTATTATTAGAAAAATCTTCTTTTGTCATCTACCCCATAATATTTGTAACGTAAACATATAATCAAATAAGATTTGTAATATTGTCAAATGTCATGCGGAATAAAATTACATCAATTAACCAATCAATTATGTTGAAATTAATTAATTCATGTGTAAATCATGTGACATGCAATTTAAATGATAAAACATAGTCTTTTTCATTCATTATAGAAGTTGTGAACACTATTAATACAGAGATACAGTATAGTCATGTCCACTTACCTATGTAACACTTTGTTTACAAATGTGTACTATTATTGATTTATTAAAAAACTAATAATTTGATAACAAGTTATTTCAAAATCAATTTTGAGATATTGGAGATAACTTATATTAAATAATTTAATATAATTCTTATGTGGGACATTACCATTTTTCCCTTTATATCATCACTCAAACAAAAAAGTTAATTTGTTAACACTATAAGTATTTGATAATAATAATGATATTATTTACTTAGAAGTATTTTTAGAAATTATCAAAATATAATGTACTTAACACTCATATCCTGTTATGATATTATTCAGCAATGTCGACATCTAAATTTGTTTTGGCCAATCTCAAGAAAATTGTTTCATTTGCATCTTTGCGTATCACCTTTGAAAATATTTGTAAACTTTTGAAATTTATAAAAGTTGGAGAAGGTCGCAGGTTCAAAGTTTGTTAATATATCTTTAAATATTTAATATTGAAAGATTTGATTTTTATATTCATTTAAAAAAGTATTTATCTGTGTAATACTTACCATATCATTTTTATTTCTTTTTGTTAGAAACATTTGAGCACATTTTTCTTGTGTCTCAAAATTTACATTCATAGAAATATAAACATTTACAAAGAAAAATTTTCATGCAACACTTAATCAATATCAAATAGATTGCAATATTTATTTTATAAAATACATAATTCTCCGCTTAATTTTCATTAGTAGTCCATAAAAAACAAGTTCATTTCCCTTAAAATAACTTATTTGACAAAAAAAATATCTACAATAATCTGATTATAATTCATAAAGCCACTTAAATCAATGTGATGCGTTCAAGGAAAGTATCACTATATCAGCATAACATAAACTTTGCAAATTTGAAAAAAATAAAATGGGCATATACAATATATTTTTTAACATTTAATCAGTTTTAATAAACTCTAAAAAAAATTGGAAAGCTTTTGTGATTATTGCTTAATGAGTGTAAATTAAATTGTAACAATTTTTTTTGTTATTGAGAATCTTAAAAAAAAAAACTATAACAAATTACTTTTTCTAATTTCTATGACATATGATCAAAATAGAAGCACAAGCAATAGATTTTTTTTTCTTTAGAACCCAACGAAAATTCAAACGACACGATTTTGATTTTAGAAACTTGCGCAAAAGCTTTTTGTGTATTGCTAATCACCGATCTTTGGTTGGAAAATTGTAGTATTTTTACTTATCAACAAAGATATGCCGTAATAATTATTTTTCCTTTTGTAATTTTAGGATCTTAAAAACCAAAGAGATAATGCAAATATAATATCTTTTTTCCTAAGAAAGCGATAAACATTAAGTTAGATATCGAATTTTGAAGCTTCTCATTCTCATCAAAATAAAGTATTTCGTATGCACGTGTAGAATAAATAATATTAATCATATCTAGCTAATTTTAGATTTTATGTTGTCAGGAATTTTAACAATGATTGAACGGTTGATGCATAAAAAAATTACATTTGTATCCTCCTTATATTTAAAATTATTATTTTTAAAATGCATCATTTAATGATTCAAGACTAGTTACAGGCAAATAAATAGTTAGAAAAGAGTTGGAGGGCCCTTAAAATTTAAAGTAAGCTTATGTTAAACCGCAGGATCACTTAGGAGGTCAAATTAAAAAAAAAAAAAAGTTGACAATGAAACGGAATGCTCCCGTAAATTCAAATTTCAATGGATTGAGTTAAATTTTGGTACCAAGTTCATGTGCATCACCTCGAATGGAGTTGCAAATGAAAAAGACACGGTCTCCTATCCAGTGCTGTAAAAAACGACCGTTTAAGTCGATTAATCGGCCGATTAGTCGTTGGCGGTGATCAAACCGTCACAGATTTTTTCTACTAATCGGCCAATTATTTTCAATTATGACCGATTATTTCCGATTAATTACTTGGCAATACTCTGTTCGTCCGATGAGCGCAACACTGCTCCCACCACGTTAGAACAGAAGTTGTTGAGTTGATCAGCCCATATCACAAATGTGTAGAAGCTAAAGCTACTACCGATTTCTCTTTGGTTGGGTTTATTTGAAAACCCGTACCCTGTAAGATTGGTGGTATATACTTTGTTTGATCTCGCAAGAACAAATATATATTTGAAAATTGAAGAAGGGTAAACAAGGTATTTTATAAATTTGAAATGAGTTTTAATAAAAAAAAACAATAAAATGGATAAATACGTGAGTTTTTGACGTTTAGAAGGGTAAATATGATATTAAAAAGTTTAGAGGGGGCGACTACGTAATTTTGATATTTTTGAGGGGTATGCATGAAATCCCCCCTAGGCATTGACAATTTTTTTTTCCTCGCATGTCATGTGGTAGAATTTGATTCGAACCAAATAAATTATATGAAAGAGCTTTTATGGCAGCAAAATAGAATTTCAGGACTATAAAATTTGGAACATATTTGTCAATTATAAATTATACGAGAAAAAAATGAGCTAACCAACATAACTTTAGAAATTGTTTCCTTATTATTTTAATTGTAAATAATATTTTCCTTATTATTTAATTGTAAATAATATTTTTATGAGCATAAGTTTTTCGATTGAATAGCTTTTTTACTTGGCATGCTATAATATGGGATCATGCTAGCCACCAATTATTTTCTATTATTCAACTTTTAATGCTAGATTGATCACAAATGAGGAGACTGATATTAGTTAACAAAATAATAAAAATTCTATTGAGAAAATAATTTTTATTTTGAAGCTCTTATATATGCTTGACTGTAATATTTATAGCAGAGATTTATACGATATGAAGGTGGTTATGATTTTTTTTTTTAATTTTAAGGTAACTTTCCATTTTTGGTTCGTAACGAAGATTGGCGCTTAAAAATTTGAAGCAAATGTTTATTTAGAAAAGGTTTTATTATTAAAAAATATTTATTTTTGTATGTACCCACAAAAAATTTGTAACGTAAAAATATAATCAAACAAGATTTGTAATATTGTCGAATGTCATTTGGAATAAAATTGCATCAATTAAATTGATTATTTATTTTGAAATAATTAATTCATGTGTAAAGCATGCTGACATGAAATTTAAATGATAAATCATAGCCTTTTCATTTTATTATAGAAGTTGTGAAATATTAATACAAAAAATAAAGTATAATGTTGTCCACTTGCCTATATAACATTATTGTTTACTAATGTATACTATTATTAATTTATTTAAAAACTAATAATTTGATGACGCTATTATTTCAAAATAACTTTTGAGATATTGGAGATAACTTATTTTAAATAATGAAATTATGTGGGACATTACCTTCTTTTCATTTGTGTCATCACTTCAACCAAATTAATTTTGTCAACATAAAAAATTGTTTTATTATAACAACGATATTATTCACTTTAAATAACTTTTAGGAAATACTAAGATATAATGTACTTAACTTGGACGTCCTGCTATAAACGTGATCTCAATTTGTGATCGCCAAACAATAGCAATGTTTGCCTAAATTTGTTTTGGCCAACACAGAAAGGTAACTCGAGAAAGTTGTTGCGTTTGCACCTTGGTGCCTCCCAAGATAATCGAAGTATATTTTATTTTCAATCTTGTTCAGCTTCTTTTTTAGTGTAGTTACATCTATATAAAATGTAAAAATTATAAATGTTAGAGAATTTTGCAAAGTTTGTTAATATATTTTTAAATATTTAATATTGAAAGATTTGATTTTCATGTTCATTTAAAAAAAAAGGTACACAAAAGATTTATCAGTGTATTACTTACCGTATAATTTTTATTTATTTTTACTAGGACTACTTTGAGCACATTTTTCTTGTGTCTCAAAATTTACATTCATAAAAATATAAATATTTGTAAAGAAAAAAATTTCATGCAGCACTTAATCAATATCGAATAGATCGTAATATTTGTTTTATAAAGTACATAATTCTCCACTTAATTTCTATTAGTAGTCCATAAAACCAAGTTCATTTCCCCTTAAAATCAATTACTTGACAAAAAAATCTACAAGAATCTGATTATAATTCATAAAGCCACTTAAATCAATGTGATGCGTTCAAGGAAAATTTCACTGTATCAGCATATCATAAACTTTGCAAATTTAAAATAAAAATAAAAAGATATGTTCCGTTTTTTAGAACATTTATATGAGTATCGAGTTAAATTTGAATTTAGATCGAACAGGTAAATTAGAACCATAAGAATATAAATTCTATTTAGATTAAATATAATAATATTAAATTTATAATTGTGTCGGTTCGAAACGATCGAAACCGGATAATCTGATAAAATCGCACCTCTAGCAGTAGCAAGCGGCCGAAATTGTTTTTACTCATTTAACGCTACTACAACTACAAGTGGAGCGAAATGCGTGGGGCCACCACCAGCCCGAATTCATATCACCTAAGGTAACAGAATATTTCTATTTAGATCATGACCGTTCGATTAGAATCTGCACGAATATTAAAGGGTCCCGTACATTCATTCTCTGCCGGATTTTCAAGGATTCTGATCAAACGGTAGGGATCTAAAGAGAAATAATCTGTTACCTCAGAGAACATGTACTCCCTCCCACGAGACGGACAAGTATCCTCGCCATTACTGTAAAAGATTCCCTTCACTTTACGGTTTGTGATTAACTTTCAGCCGCTTTGAGATTCCGGCTAGCGCAGGGGTAGTATTATTCTTTGAGATTCGTGCCAAGTTAAAAAGAACGGTCCAGATCCAGTAATTGTAAAAGATTATCTATTACGGTACCGGGGAAGATGATAATTCCCCACGAGACCTACCTCTCCCTCCTCCATTTCGATCACATGTGGTAGTATCTTATCCGTTTCACGAAGCGGTGAAGTTTTGTTATCCATCGTCACTTGTTCTCTTCCGCTATATATTTATCTACACACTCTAATCTACATAAGATAAAAAAAAGATCGTTAAATATCAGAAAAAGGAAATGGAAAAAGAGAAACAGAGCAAAAAGAATAGTAGCCGTGGTCAAAATGAGAACTTTAATCTCTTCTCCGTTACAAAGTCTCCACACAGCAATTCTCCTTACCTAATATCTCCTCTCCTCTCCTCTCGTTATGAAACCCTGGTGTTGAAAGGGGTTTAAGTAACTACCAAATGGATTGCAAAGAAGAGAGATCAAACTCAAACTGTGAGAGGAAGAGAAGAAGAGGCTTTTTGGCGGTTCTCTCATGCTTCGGTGGCGGTGTTGACATGTCAGATGATGAGGTAACAAAGGGATCTCGAGGGAAGAGGCTTGCGGTGGTCCCAGTGGAAACCTCGGGTGGTGAGTCTGATCAGAAGAGTACTTGCGGAGATGCGATCGGAGGAAAGAAAGAAAGAAAGAAGGAGATGAATTGTCGCAAAAGTTTCAAGGTACCATTTTTGGCCTTATGATTTTTTACATTCTGAACAATTCACCTTAAGATATTTACATTAGGTTGTGATTCTTCTTTCTCCTCGAAATTGATTGTCACTGTTTTGCACTTTTGCTACTTGAAATATTTAAGGAAACATGTCAAAGTAATTTAAAGAGATAAATGAGAATTGATTTTACCAATTTTGGAATTAAACTTCGATTTTCCTTTTTATATGAAAAAAGGGTAAGTGTATAACATGAACTGGACACAGCATATTACATGAAGCAATTTAAGTAGTTTGTTATTGACTTATTTCTTTTCTGAAATAAGCATACTTTCTTGAGTTGTATAATTTCTCTTTTAGGCATTTTTATACTTTCAAGGTAACTAAATGATACTAATTTTAATATCTTTTGTCTAATTATATTGGGTTGCGTGCTAACAAAATTATTTTTAAAACCCTCTCTAAAAATAAAAAGAGATTCAACAACAATACTTCTTGTAGCATTTCTTATCGGTATCTTAAATATATTTATATTTTTCTCATGAATTTTTTTACTCTTGATGATAAAATTAATTATACTTTACATTATTAAGAATAAAAGTCTGAAATATATTTTTTACTTGTTCGGTATAAATATATTACAATTTTATAAATAAATAATTTGTGTGTTAATTATAAATAATTATAAGGTGCAGATAAGAGGTGCATAGTGTGCTATATAAAAATAATTTTTCAAGAAAAATTGTTGTCAAATATAATCATAACCTTACATGATCATGTTCTTGAAAAAAGAAAAAACATTTTCTGAATGACTTAAAGGCAGTAGTTTTGAAAAGAAGAGTTGTAACATGTGTCATATTATCTATGAATTGCAATTTGCAAATAAAAAAACCAGACAGTAAATGTATTATTATTTAGGAGGTAAAATTAGGTGTACGCTTAGTAATACTGTTAAGCATGATTTGTGTACCTACTTGTTGTAGACAAATCCTAAACTGAACAAAAGCTAGTAAGCTACCATAGAATTAGAATGATTGTTAAGCATTTTCTCCATTCCTCTAACGAGACTTAGATATTAAGGAAACGTGTTTTTTCTGTACCCACTTCCTTGCGATATAATATGTTGCATGTAGAAGTACAAGAATTTGGAAAAGGCAATTGTCTCTTTCATTTCCTTTTCGGCATCTAAAAAGAAAAGGGTACTGATAAATACCCGACATATATATGCGTCTCTTTTTCAGAGCAGTTATCAGGCTAATGAAATCCTATATTATCAATTATCTGGTAAGAAATAATATTTGCACAGCTAAAAACAATTAATTACGTCTTTGCTATAAACTAGTAATTATTTATATATAATGCATTCTCAACGATTTCGACACGAGTAGCCCCTAGAGGTGCTACTTTTATCCGATTACCCGGATCCGATCCGGAACCGAACCGGATCCGACCTGGAACCGACCCGGATCCGGTTAATTTGGGTAGGGTATGGTTTAAAAAATATAACCGGTTAAATTATGGGTACAGTTACAAAATTAATAATTTAATATCCGATCCGGATCCGAACCGGAACCGATATTGTAATGGATAGGATATGGGTTTGAATTAGTTATCCGACCCATAACCGAATCCGACCCGATACCCATATAAATACCCGATAAAACATATATTAATAACTATGAAAATACAATTTTACATATAATCAAATTAACAAATGTCACGCCAGTAATCACATTTGCATAATTTATTGCTCTGAATATATCTTTCAACATCTGCCTTATATATCCTCTGCATAATCATGAAAATTTATTGCTCTGAATATATCAATATCTACCTTATATATCCTATGCATAATCATGAAAATTTATTGCTCTGAATATATCTTTCAATATTTGCCTTATATATCCTCTGCATAATCATGAAAATTTATTGCTCTCATTGATATGTCTTTGCAATAAATCTCATTGAAATCAAATATTTGCCATAAAATTATTTTTTTATTAAATAATTAGCATTAATATTCCATTCATGGATTTTTTGAATCATAGAAAAGAAAATCACCATCTTTAATGTTTTACTTTCTCAAATTCTTGGGTGTTGTGACATATACCCGCTTCGGATCCGGAACCGCCCATATCCGGACCGGACCCGATAATCCACAAACAAGTTATGGGTATATATCTATCCGGAACCGAAAAACTGGATCCGAAATATCTACGGGTAGATAGGTATCCGGATCCGGACCCGACCCGATTTGAAACAAATAAGTATATGGATCGAAATTTGGACCCGAACACTTTTAGGATACGGATCCAAATATAATAGTATCCGGACCCGACCCGACCCGATAGCACCTCTAGTAGCCCCACGTGATGTGCCACAGAAAAGCTCTGCAGTCAAATTTGGTCTATTTAGCGGGTTTGGAGCTTATTTTCGAGTCCGCATCGTCTGCATTAATTTAATAGAGCATTTTTGTGTTATTGCATCTTGGCCGTCTGATTTTAAACGGAGTTAATTTGTCTCTAGCCTATAACGCAGGGAATTGTTTAATATTAGTGTTGATCTACTTTACACGGATCTTGAAACAGATATGACGGTCCAGATGCATTAACTCAAAAGATTTTTTTGAGTTAATGCAGAAGATACGAATTCCTTATTTTCGGGCATAGAACTCTGTGTCCGGGAAAAGGTAAAGTTTAGTCAAGCGGTCAATTTTTAACAAAATAAGTTTAGTCAAGCGGTCAAGCCTAATTCATTACGCAGGAAAGATAGAACCAAAAAGAAAGGAAAAGGAAAATTCGGTAGGATAGAACCAAAAAAAGAAAAAAGAACAAGGAAAAACTTCATATACGCAGGAAGGTTCTGCGGGTCCCACCCCTTATTCTTGTGATATTTTAGTTTTAGTTTCTAGAGGTGCTATCGGGGTTGGATAGGGTCCGGATTTAGATCCATATATTTATTAGTTTCAAATTAGATTGGGTTCAGATCCATACCTATCTACCTGAAGATATTTCGGGTCTAGTCTTTTAGTTTTGGATAGATAGATATCATAATTTGTTTGTGGATTATCGGGTCTGGTCCGGATCTGGGGCGGACCCAGATCCAAAGCGGGTACATGATAGACAAAAAGATCAAGAAGGAATTATTAGTTTCGAAAATTTATAAGCAAAGTGTAAACGTGACATTTGATTTCAATAATTTTTGCGAAAAGAGCAATAAATTTCATTTAAGAAATTAATAGATAAAAATGTAAAATGTGGGTAACGTGAAATTTGATTTAAAACAAATAAAGAAATTAATTATTAATCTAGAGATGATATATATTATAATTTGTTTTTTAAAAAATATTACAAAATGATTGACTTTTCATAGTTATCAATATATATTTTTAGAGTAGAATCTCGAGTTCACCAAGCCCTTGGTGAACTCAAGTCCAAAACTCATCGGATCAGCTTCAAACGACGAATTCGACCATTGAAACCCGTCTACCTTACGAGTGATGCGTCTACATGCAAAAATTTTAAATTTTGAAATTAATTTTGCATAGAGTCAAGTGGTCAAAAAACGTCAAAAAATAAATGCATTAAAATTAATTTATTAACCTTCTAATTTTGACCACTTGACTCTATGAAAAATTAATTTCAAAATTTAAAATTTTTGCATGTAGATGCATCACTCGTAAGGTAGACGGGTTTCAACGGTCGGATTCGTCGTTTGAAGCCGACCCGATGAGTTTTGAACTTGAGTTCACCAAGGGCTTGGTGAACTCGAGAGCACCCTAGTTCTACTCTATATTTTTATACTAAATAATTATAAAAGAATGGTATTATCATTTTATCGGGTATTTATATGGGTATTGGGTCGGGTTCGGTTATGGGTCGGATAGTTAAATCAAACTCATATCCTATTCATTACAATATCGGTTTTGGTTCGGATCCGAATCGGATATTAAATTCTTAATTTTGTAACTATACCCATAATTTAACTGGTTATATTTTTTAAACCATACCCTATTCAAATTAATCGGATCCGGATCGGATCCCGGTAATCGGGTAAAAGTAGCACCTGTAAGTGTGTCTGCTCCATTCTTAACACAACTGGAGGTATCCTTGGACATTTTTTTAGTTGTTTTGAGTGATGAAAATTTTTATATATGTTTCCAAATTTTGTCTATTAGAGTTTGAATCTATAATCATTCAGAATCTATTTGTTTTAATAACTTATTACTTAAATTATTGATTAGTTCTATTCTTCTATGAGATGTTATTATCTCTTTCGCGGATAATAAATATTTTGCATTAAATTAAATCGAAATTATCACATGTCAATTAAAATTATTCAAATCAAATAATCAAATGCTTTATGCTGCCGTTAAGTAATCAGAATTGACGCTTGATTGAGCGTCTTTTATAAGTTCGTGGTCTCTGTTTTCCAAGAAGCAAATTTCACTCTCATAATTTCATCATCATTTGCCTTTCCATTTGCAATGGTTGATGAATAATTGAGTTGAATAGTATTATAGAATATATTTAAGGAGTAGAACTAGGGTGCTCCTAAGCTCACCAAGCCCTTCCGTGAGCGCGACTCTAAACCTATCAAATTGACTTCAAACGACATTTTCAAACTGTTAGATGTTCAATCTATATTAAAATGTGCTTGGAGACCAAATTTTACATTTTTTGGAATTTTTTTACTATTTATTAAGATGGTTTGAAAATCGCTGTTTTCCAATGGTGCAGAATTTTAATAAAAACAGCGATTTTCAAACCATCTTAATAAATAGTAAAAAAATTTCAAAAAATGTAAAATTTGGTCTCCAAGCACATTTTAATATAGATTGAACATCTAACGGTTTGGAAATGTCGTTTGAAGTCAATTTGATAGGTTTTAGAGTCGCGCTCACGAAGGACTTGATGAGCTTAGGAGCACCCTAGTTCTACTCATATTTAAGTATCATGTTGTTGTTTCCACAGAGTCACTTTCATAGTTAAACTGCTCATTAGTTAATACTGTTAAATTAGAGTAGACTTGACCCATTAATACCCCTTGAATTAAATAAATTAATTGCACAAGTCTATTTTCTTATCAGGACAAGAACAAGGGAAACAATGCCCCAACTAAACCGCAATCAATCCAAGAAATAACAATAGTGCACCATGTGGCATCTAATCTGAAAATCAAAACAGAACCTGCCCCACTATATCGGATACTTGACCCAGTTCAAACACAGACCCAAACCAGCACGAGTCATCCGGGTTCACCCGAACCCGTTAATGAACCCGCTTTAAAAAAAGTCTATGAAGAAAGCTTGAAGAAAAATGGATATGGTCCTTGTATGGGTCTCTTTGTGCTAACATTAGCACTTGCTTTGATGGTTTTAGGTGGTTTGACAGGTGTGATTTGCATGTGTGTCTGGTTTAGTGTTCTGTATATGTTAAGACCCGGTACGGTACCTGAACAGCACGGTACCAGTGAGAAGAAACTGGAAGAGATTGATGTAAATTCAGATGAGTATAAAAAGAATTCAGAGGAGTATAAAAAAATGGTGGTGCTTCGAGGGTTCTTGGAGCGTGATAAAAGCAAATCAATGAAAGAGACAATAGGAGATGGTGTTTAGTTTTTATTTTTTGCAGATAGCTTTGATTTTTTTTTTTTTTTCCATTTTTTTTCCCTTTATGTCAAATTGTCATGTGCCTTCTCCGATATGTTTATTTAGATGTTAATATAGAAATTTCATCTAAGAGCTATGAACCAGACCAGACAATTTTGAGAATTGCTGTATATAAAATTCTGATTTTGAAGCTCGGTATTTTTAGGGATCAATTTGATATAGGTATATAAATAATTTATGATATTTTGTACATGTTTTGTTGTTAGTTGAATACTTGAATTATTCAAATGTTCTGGTAGTATGATGTTAGTGGTTTTCAGGGTCAAATGGCAAAACTGTTTATTGATAAACTCCCAACATAATGAACATAATATTTCTCTCGTTTATGATGGAAAAGATTTTGATTCATTTAAACGAAAAGGTATGAAATAATAATAATAAAATATATTCAATATCGGGTTTATTTTGCTCAGAAAAATAAGATAGATATTATGGCGGTATAATTTATTTGAAATGTAAAACGGAGTATGAAAACATTCAAATTTTGTTCGTTCTTGTATATAACCTTCTCAAAGATGTAATTTAATTGAATTGCCATAATATCTATATTATTTTTCTCAAAGATGTAGAAAACCACAGGCTTACCACAAGAGACACATGTTCAATTTTTGAGAATAACATCTAAAAAAATTGAATTGCCAACTTAAAGAAAATCAAGCAAATATCCATATATTGTAGTGGCCGTTGCTGAATTAGAAGTATATAACATAACATAGCCTGTTTAATTTCTTGCTTCTTTATCACAAATCTTTTGTGGAAGCATGACATGTACATTTTGAGCTAACAATCATTTTTGCTTAATATATATTAGTATATTCAAGAGCAAAAGCTGTCCCTTTTTAAAAATAAAACGAGGAATTAAAGATGACTTGAAAGTTCTAATCGTTCAAATTAAGACAACTGGTACCTAGTAAAATAAAGTGGTATCCACATAGCCTATTTTTTTTTAAAAGATAATAATAAAACCCAAAAAGCCAATCCCCTTTATATGCAATCTTTTTTGTGTAACTTGTCAAAGATGATTTGGTATACTTTGTGCTCTCCAACTAACCTAATCCTTCTCTCTATTGCTTTCCTCAAAAGTCTCTCTGATAACCATTCAATCTTCTTTCCAACTCTCTATGCCTATAAAGAGTAAAAACACTGCCACCAAGTCTTCATCTTCTTGCTTGAACCTCCTCTTGTGTTTCCGGACGCCACGAGTCGATGAACCGGAAGACAGTTTGCATGCAAGTGCAGTTGCAGACAATAGGAACAAGTTGCGGTTGCCTTGTCTCCCTTGGCCAAAGTTTAGAAGGAAGAAAAAGAAAATGAAAAAAACCATCCCATTTGATCTCCAATGTGCTACATCTTCTTTATCCTTTATTCCTTCTTCTAACAACAACACTTCTACGCCTAAGGTAATATAACCAAGTCCAAGCAATTAATTCTCTCTTATTATTTTTTGAAGCATGAATTTTGAACCTGCAATCTAGTAATTTTTCAAACTAAAAAAAAAAAAAAACATGAAACTTGTTAGTAAACACCAAGTGTTGTATATAGATCACAAAAATGCAATTAATTGCCCACAATGTACACATTTGAAGAAAATCTGGAAGAGTATGATGACCCATGTTTTGCTTTTAGAGATTAGCTTCTAATACAACTTACTGGGGATGAGAAGAGTTGGAATAAGAAAAATTATGCTCCACAATGTGGGCCCCACAAATGGGTTCATTGTGATTGACCTGCTGCTGTTTGAGTAAGTCTGGTACTCTCACTGGTTGTCAAGGGACTGATATATATTTAAGTGTGCTTTGCACGTTAAACAGTTTTTAAATATTAAGTGGTCTTTTTCTAGATACTGCTGCGCTGTATATGATCATTTCTGAATTATTATTATTTCGGAATTGGGGGTGAACACTGCACGATTTCAATCAACCAATTAATTGAAATAGTTTACAATAAAGCATTATTTATAGTTTAATTTTGCATAACAAAACTTTTAGTGATTAAATGGACCAGGTCAACTAGTTGCCAATAATATTATATAGTGGTAATAGATGAAATAAGGATATTATTATAATTTCTATTATAATATGTAAAATATATGCAAAGAAAAAAATCTATCTCACGGTGCTTATTAGTTGTAAATATACGTAAATTATTAATATTTTGAACTAATAAAGATAAATATTGCTTGAAAATTACCTCACATTTTTTTTTTCTTTATTCATATTCTTCCAGGATCGAAATAGTAAAGGTTGGTGCAGACGAAAGCAAAAGGTACCGAATGAAGCTCTACCTACAGGAAGTGCCGCACCGTCTCGTACCGCATCAGTGGTATCAATGGATCGAATTGCACAATTCCAGCCCAGCCCAAGAAGTAACCCGGCCCGGCCCAATAACCAAACCGTCCAATCCGACCTGTTCCGGCATGCCATTTACCGTACCGCAACAAACCACATTGTTAATCGAATTGGCAACAGGAGGCTCCGGTTAGGAGCCGGTTTGTGGGTCATGGTTACAAGTCTAGGCGTAATGCTCGTCTTTGGCCGTACCGGTGCAGTTCTCTTTCTCAGCTCGTGTTGGTACATTGTACCGATGGTGATCGACACGGTGTTGTCGAGTGAAAGACAGGGCAATTGATTTCGATATTGATTTTGAGGAGTTTATTCTTTTATAATGATTGTAAATTATGCCTTCATTGAGTAGGGCACATTTTTTTTTCTTTGCATTCTTTTATTCTTTTTTTTTGCACGAATTTTGATGCATCCGATATAATGAATCCTATACAATTTTAAGTTTGTACATAATTTATCCTTTTTGCATTAAAAATTTACTAGTAAAGTACCGCACTATGCAGCAGGAATTTATTTTAATTAAAATATAACATATTGCCTTTATTTGGTTTCTTAATTTAATACAAAAATCAAAATTGTTGGAGAAAAGTTTCTTTCAACTCGTGAAGTTACCTCTATTTGACTTTTTTTTTGTGAGAGAAGTAAATACGTGAAACGCTATGACGTGACGTGACGTGACGTAATATAATTAATTTTTTTTTCTCGTGACGTGATTAAAATAGTGACAGACGGTCACGTCATGTGTAATCACGCCCTGACTACACGTGACGTAAATTAATCACATGAAACTTTTTTTTTATATTTTAATTTAAATTGTTGAAATTCAGAAGAAAGATATCAAAAATATGAAAATTATAAAATTGTAAAATAAGTAAATAACGTTGGAAATTTATTTTTTACGAAAGGCGGTTGAATATTTGACATTACTTTAAAAATTGAAATTACAAATATTCATTGGACTAAATTCAAATTACAAAAATTCAACGTGATGTTCATATGAAAATATACATGGAAATCAAATTTAATATTTTTAGCATATGTTTACTGTCTAAATAGGTAGGTAGAAAATCATTACTTTCGGATAGTTCAGAATCGATCATTAGATCAAGTGATTTTCGACCTATCTAAACAAATAGTAAAAATATTCTAAACAAATAAAAAATGACATCCAATTACAATTTTTGTACGGAGAGCATATTGGGCTGTTCGGATCAACTGTATGAACTTTAAAAATAAAATATAATTTTATAGTACAGATCAATATGCACTATGCATAGTACAATAGCCTCACTCTACATAATAATATGGATCATGTTTATATAATTTAACAAATCAATGTCAATTATATCTGTAAGGGCCAAAAACCTCAGGCTAGACGCCTTAACTGTTTATTATCAACTTGAAATATGTGCCTACGGACTTTGATAAAAAAAAAACTTGAAATATATAAATCGAGTTTGATTGAAGAGTCCGGCTAATACACTTATATTAGAACTTCAACACCATATGTTTGTAAGTCATTTTTTGTGTTTTCAAAGTCTAAACAGTCGATTAGAACCGTTCAACATGATATATATATTAAAATGTACTTGGATACCAAATTTTATACTTTTTAAAATATATATTATTGTTTTAGATGGGTAGAAAATCACAGTTTTTATTATCCAGAATCTTTTGAATCAACTAGCAAATAGAAGTTATCCTGGAGACAGTAAGCAATATAAGGATATAACAGACTCACTGTATTTGAGTAATCAAGTAGAGTTAGAGCTTTTATAACTGTTTTTGACCAGTTAACTAAAAATAGTTAGAAATACAGATGTAAATGCACCTCTGAGTATGAATGAAATATGTTTTTCACAAAAAAAAAAAGGAGTATGAATGAAATATTTTCCTTTTGCAATAACAAAATTAAATGGAGTTAAGCTTTCAAAATAGATGGAATAAAATTAACAAAGGTCCAACCGTCCGATTTTAATTAATAAAAAAAAAAACTGTAGAGCTAGATGTTATAGATAACATCCATTTATAATTTTGCATTTCAAAAGTTTATAATTTATACCCCTTTTTGATATTTTTTATTTTATTTTTCTATCAATAAAAAAATCGGTTGTATCAGACAACCTCACTCTTCTTCCGAAATTTTTATTAATAGAAAAAAACAAAAAATATCAATAATGAGGAACGGTTTCGCTAGATTTTGAAATAAGAAGAACGTTATAGTTTGTAACGTCCAGGGCACTGTAGCCGGACGTTATAAATCATAATGTCCAGTTGATCTGAACGCTAATGATCTTTAATTAACAAAAAACACTGTAGTTAGATATTATGGTCTATAACGTCCAGCTACAATATTTTTTTTTTCAAAAAAAATACACAAACCGAAGCAAAAAAAAAA
Organism: Carex parvula; assembly: GCA_025461045.1. Taxonomy (NCBI): domain Eukaryota; kingdom Viridiplantae; phylum Streptophyta; class Magnoliopsida; order Poales; family Cyperaceae; genus Carex; species Carex parvula. The sequence continues at coordinate 81,136 of JAJGRW010000416.1, forward strand.
ACAAAACACTGTAGCTAAATGTTATGGTCTATAACGTTCAGCTACATTATTTTTTGTTAATTAGAGATCATTAACGATCAGATTATCTGAACGTTATGATTTATAACGTCCAGCTACATTGCCCTGGACATTACAAACCATAACATTTTTTCTATTTTTTAAAATCTATCAAAAACTATTTCTCATTGTTGATATATTTTTTTTGTTTTCCCTATTAATAAAAAAACGGCACTCTTCTTATCGACATTTTTATTAATATCCAAAGTTTAATAGAATTATTATTTATGCTCAGATTCCTGGGTTTTTTGCCAAAAATGCCAAAGCCGGCCACAAAATGGCTGGCTTACTCCCCCAGTAAACCGGCCATTTTGTGGCTGGCTTACTCCTTTTTTTTATTTTTTTTATTTTAGAGACACCATGAAGAGTAAAATAATGAAATCTAACACTGAAAATTTGAATTTTTTTGTTTAAATTATTTGTTAGATTACTTCTTTGATTATATTAGCATATTTATACTAAAATACGCTAGATTACTTGAAATTATATTGAATTGCACTATATTAATTTAAATTACACTAAATTACATTACATTACGCTAAAATACGGTAAATTACGCTAAATTACATATGAATAGAGACGATATCTTCACTGAAAAGGCGAAAAACGACGACAAACTTCAAACGATCATAAAACGGCGCTCGAGTGTCCGATTTCAGCAAATGACCACTTTTCGGAAAGCTTGTGAAAATACGCATGCGTCCATGCTGGCGATGCCAATTAGTTACATTTCATTTCTATTATTCAATTCAAGTAGCTCAGTAAATTAGTTACATAATGAACTTGTAGAATACCAATTTTTACTATTTTCTGAATTTTTTTACTATTTTTTATGATTCATGAAATATGAGCAAAATTAGTCTACTTTAGCGTAATTTTGTGTAGTTTAGCGTAATTTACCGTATTTTGCATAATTAGCAAACTTATTGTTAATTTAGTATAATTTAACATAATTTTAAGTAATCTAGCGTATTTTATTTAGTATAAATATGCTAATAACACATCAAAAGAAGTAATCTAACAAATAAGTTAAACAAAAATTCAAATTTTCAGTGTTAGATTTCAATATTTTGATCTTCATAGTGTCTCTAAAAAAAAGAAAAAAGAAAAAAAGGAGTAAGCCGGTCATTTTAAAATGACCGGCTTGAGCATTTTTGACGAAAAACCGGGAATCTGGACGTAAGTAATAATTTCTATTAAACTTTGGATATTAATGAAAATGTCGGCTCTTCTTACCTCTTATCAGTTACCAGTTTCTTGTCTGCGCCAAAAAACTAGACTTACCTAATGCGGTCTTCGATTTAGAGAGAATCTCTTCTAAAAAAAAAAAATTTAGAGAGAACCTTTTTTGCTTTATTTCTACGGTATTATACTTTTTTACTAACGTGGCAGCAATCATGAAATCATGAATGGATTTCCAGAGCACAATAAACAGTTCGTCATTATGCAAGTAATAAGTAGTATATATAAGTTCGTCGGTTTAAAACAACGCAAAAGTTACAGTGATTAAACCGTTGTAAGTAGTAACAGGGGATTCTTAAATTTGCATCCTCTGAGATATCTCAAACTTTGAGTGTTTTTATGAACAATATCAATCGTTCAAATACGTCCTACACGAATCTCGAATCACAAATAAAACTTGCACCGCCCACGTCGGTCACGCAAAAGTTGAGATATCTCAGAGGGATGCGCAGTGATTCTTTACACCAGTTTACAACTAAAGTCTATCTCCCCATCTTCACCTTCCGAGTGTCTCTCTCTCTCCTCCTCTCCTCTTCTCTACTTCCCAAACCCTAGTTCTAGTTCAATCTGCCATGGCCGAAGAAGAATCGACCAACTTGACACAATCAGCTCGACCCATTCTACTCACTTACAAAAAGAAGAAACCTTTTCCAATCTCCCCTTCTCCCACCTCGCCACAGCTCTCTAAAAAGATCCGAGACATCCCCGATCTCTGTCTATGCCACGGTTGCGGTCTCAATTACCAAAATCCGAACCCGAATCGCACATCAAACCCTATCCACATACTCAAGTCTGCTTGGCGGATCCTGTTACTTTGTGAGACTTGTCTTTCCCGTACCAAATCGGGTGAAATCTGTTCTTACTGCCTCCAAATCAAGCCAGATGACGTAGTAGTCGATGATGACATATCCAAATTGGAGTCTCTCATCTGCTTAAAGTGCTCACGGCGTGTCCACTTCTGTTGCATTCCTCGAGAACACCGCTACGATTTTGCCACGTGGCAAAAGTTGGGGAAAGCTGGTAATGATCGTTCCTTTACTTGTATTGACTGTTTGCCAGTGCCGAAATTGTTGGTTAGAAACAAAAAAATGTCTGCTTTGGGGCTAATTGGTGAAGAGAAGGTTGCTGAAGTGGCTACTGGTGATGTGCTAACTAAGACTAAGAGGGTTGATGATAAAGATTTAGCTATTCAATTGCATTTACAGATGAACGGGTCTCGAAGGGTCACAAGGAAGAAGGTGAATTCAGGTCTGTTGTCTGGACCTAGTATTGCCAAAAGGGGTAAAATTGAGTTATATAGGCAAAGGCTGTCTCTTGGTTCAATTGGGGTTAAGAATAGCAGGACGATCAGTTTTGGCTATAATAGTGTTGTTCTTGCATTGGCGAGTTCAAAATGTTTATTTGAACCATTATCTGAGTTGAGAGAGAGATGTAAGTTCTCAAAGAAGTACAGTAAGAGGAAACATTTGCATAATGGTAATGATGATTCCAAACTGGGTAGGGAAAACGGGAGAGACCGGTACGAAAAAAAGTATGCTAAGAAAAAGGAAGCCTTGTCAACAACATCTGGTACTTGCTCCGAAAGCCACAGTGTGACTGATCGGTACCAAAAGAAATTTCCCAAGGGGAATACTTTTGAAGGCATGATTACTACCAACTCCGGGAGCCAAAATAGGAGCAATTGGTATGGGTACAAGTATTATAAGAGAAGATCATGTCTGGAAAAGTTGGTGGATTCAAATGTAACAGATAACGGGTTTGACCATAATGCGGGTTTGAAGCAAAACATCACTGATCAGTGTTTTAACAAATATTTTAAGAGAAGGCTAAGTGTGAAGACAGAAGATGGTACCTGTGTTGGAACTTGCACAGTTTATGACCGGAATGTGAATGATCGATATTTCAAGAAATACACTAAGACCAGAAAGAGAAAGGCTGGTACGGGTGAAGAGCAGTGTAATATTGACCGGTACATGAAGAAATATAGTAAGAGGCGTTTGAGTATAGAAGTGATGGCAGTTACAGAGGAAAGCCAATATAATGGAAGGATGTAGTAGTATAAAGTTATGTTTGTTTCCTCCTTTTTTGTATGCTTTTGTTTGATTGCTGTACTGAGGGATATAGTAGTATATGGACTTCAATATTAGTTAACAAACTTGGCTTATGATTCATATCCAGCTATTAAATTATTTTGCTTGATTTATGACAACTTTTGTACTATTGTGATGGTTTGTGGATCAGTCAAGAAAACACCTTTTAACATAATTATAGTGAAGCAGTTCACCCAAGGCAGACATGAGAAATGCCCCGAGTAAGATAGCCAAACTTTGCCTGGTAACCTTTTTCTATTTCAAAATCAGAATCGGAAGAGATGGGGAATTATAAATTCTTTTATGAATTGGACAGAAATACCCTTATACTGGCCAGCAGTGAATTCCTTTGAATTTCTTTAAACAATTTATGCGTATTATGGACCTGAATTAGGCGGGGTGGTCAACTATTCAAAAGAAAGAAAGAAAGAAATAAATAAAAATAAATTCGTTGTTTGAATGTGGACCTGAATTATTGATATAAACATCCAGTAAATAAGAGATTTCTGTTTCAATCATGTCTTTGTATTTTAGATGTCAACAGGAAGGAACGAAACTGATAGATTCTGTGATGGGTCATATCACTCGATCTTAACTGAAGGAACAAAACTGGTATATTCTAGGATTGGCCATATCAATTAAAATGGTGAACTGGTACATTCCCTGATTTGTAGTTTGTTGAAATTTGAAACAGCTCTCCTTGCTAAGTTTCTTCATTTATAATATATATATATTATGAAATCGACCAGTATACACGTTGATATATATATACCATTACATTTATGTGTAACTTTTGTGCAATAATAGATTAGTTAATTTTGATTGAGTTCAGAAATTTGAAAAGAGTGTCTAATAAATAATGGAAAAGTATAAAGATGAGAAAATGCCATGAGACCTAATTAATCCACATTGAAATTTGTACTGGCAAAATATTATGACTGAAATACTGGTATAGTAGATTTTCAGCAACTGAGCTTAATTTGATATCAATATCATGATAAATATTGTTTCACATATATTCTATGAATTTGAGAAATTGACGAGTCTTGTCCTTGTAGAAGTTTAAACATTCAAGTTTTTCTCAACAAAATAAGACACAGCATTGATTTTTCACCTGCAAAATTTATGATATGCTTCATACCAAAAGCATAAAATGGAGAATGTTTTGGCAAACAGGCAAAATATCAATTAGGTTTGGCCAACCCAACATTATATGACAGAGCAATCAGATAATAGGAAGATATTTCTGGAATGAAAAGGAGAGAGAAGGTAACAAGCAGGAAAACACCTCAGGCAAATCGGATAATTGCATATAATCAGATGAAGAGTGAACAAGTTTGAAATGGGAGAGCATCTTAATTAGAAAAGAGCTGATCTTTAACAAATCCATGCTCGTCATTTTCTTCATATGGCCAAACCTTAATAAAAATAGATTCACTTCAAGTAAAAAAAATCGATAACTTATCCGAGACTAATTGCACAATTCAAAGCAACATTATACCTTGCATAGAATAAAGACAGCTAGGTTAACCGGTTCAAGAGAAGGCTTATCTGTTGTTTCAATTAACAGTGAACTAATTCAAACTTAAGTACCCATCATAAATCAATCCTTCTCTTTATTTTTTTCCTAATTGGCAACAAAACATTTCCAGTTTGTTGTTAGTTAACAATTATTCATCAAATAACCCAATTACATAAAGAAATGTGCAGTTATGCTCCTGTTTATATTGACAATTTAGTGTCAATTTCACATTCACTTCAATATTGAGCTCCAAATAAATTCATTTCCATTTAAGTGCAATAATATGCCAGTAAAATTAAGCTACTTTGGGTTAAAGTAAGGATGGTTGATGCTAATAATGTTTCAATCCACCTCTTGGAGTTAAATTAGGCAACTGAGGCCGAAGCTAGATTTGGTTTGTTTAAGAGCATCTACAATGATAGTTGTTTTTAAATTGCTAATTTGATGTGTCAATTGCTAATATAATTGTTGAGTTGTAGATCAATTGCTAAAAAAACAAATTTGCTTATAAAGCAAACGATTTCTTTTGGACATGCTAATACTTTCTCTCTTTCCTATTGGCTCTGACTCCTTTGTTCTCTTTCCTATTGGCTCTGATCCAATTTCTGAGATGGAGGGATTAAGAAATTAAAAAAAACTTAATTTTTAAATAATATTTTACAGCTATTTTTTATTTTTTACGGATTGCTTGAAGATGCTCTAAGGAGGATTAATTGTATAATTGTAAAATGTATTCCGACTTCTTCCACGTGTGCACATGAATCCTTATTATTATTATTTACTCTTATTATTATGACTATGGTAATATGCATATTACACAGCGGCCCGCATTATAAATTCATATTTCCTTATTTAAAGTTCAAACAGTTCATTTGAACCATTTAACATGATCTTGATATGAAAATGTATTCGGAGACCAAAATGTACATTTTTGTAGAATATTTTTACTATTTTTTAGACAGATAGAAAATCAATTTGAAAATTTTAAACCATCCAAAACTGTGATCGATCATGCATAGCGGTTTGAATCGATTGTTTTGAACTTTGAAAATAAAGATATAAATCATAACATGAGTCGATCCGTATTATGCATATTACCATAGCCTCGCTATTATTACTATTTTTTTTTATTATTAAATATTTTACTATTTGAACTGATATACTTAGTTTTTTCGAATACTAAAACATAACGGTATTTTAAATCCATCATAATAAAAATTATTCACTCGCCATTTCACTTTAATTGTTGGATAAAATGCCCCATCATTTTCTAATATCATTATCTCTATTTTTAATATTTAAACAGTTAATCTGAACCGCTCAATATGTTCTTCATATTAAAATGTGCTTGGATACAAAATTTTATATTTTTTGAAATTGTTTGCTATTTTTTTAAATAGATATAAAATCACTGTTTTTAAAAAATTCTGGACCATTCAAAAATAGTGATTTTGTATTTCTCTAAAGAATTAGTAAAAAATTTCTAAAAATTCTAAAATTTATTATCCAAACACATTTTAATATGAAGATCATGTTGAATGATTCAAATGACTATTTAGATTTTTAAAATAAAAATAATAATATTGAAACATGATGAATTACATTGATTGCATTTTAACCCTATTCTTAATACTATTTGGTTCGAACTATTTAGTCCTATTTTTCAAGAAAGCTGGTTTGGACGAATAAAAACGTTGGAAAATGTTATCGCCTAAAGTAAATCAAATTTTGAGTTTAGATCCGGACTGTCAGATCTGTTTTGGCAGACGGATGCAGTGCATTCCACCCCGACCGGATTGGCCGGGATTCTGATCGGACAGTCCCGATCTAAACTCAAAATTTGAGTTACTTCAGAGAATCTAAACTCGGAAAATTCCTCCCATTCTCTCAGTCGCTCTCCGAATTCCAATTCTCTTCCATCTTTTTATATCCCTAATAAATCCCTCCTTCCTCCGCCGCCTCACCATGCTCCGGCGACGCCTCTCCGACCTACTCCCCTCCTTCCTCTCCGCACCCGCCGCCTCCTCGCGTCGCCACTATGGGCTGGTGCCGATGGTGATCGAGCACACCTCCCGAGGCGAGCGCGCATACGATATCTTCTCACGCCTCCTCAAAGAGCGCATCGTGTGCATCAATGGTCCCATCGCTGATGACACCGCCTCCCTTGTCGTCGCCCAGCTCCTCTTCCTCGAATCCGAGAACCCCACGAAGCCAATCAATCTCTACCTTAACTCTCCTGGCGGAGTCGTTACTGCTGGCCTTGCCATTTATGATACCATGCAGTATATCAGGTTAATTGATATCTAGTTCTTTTAACTAGAAGGGATCAGGATAAATAACTAGATTAGAGAAATGTATTCCTCAGAGATGCCATGAGTTTTTCTTTTTTTATACTGCATTTTGTTTTTTCATTTTCATAGCTTAATCCTATTATATGATAATAGGTACTGTATAGGACCTGACTAGGTGCTCACCTTGGTAGTACAATGCAAAGAGTAATTGCAATCTTTTAAGGGAGTCCGGCTACTATAACACTAGTGTCATTTCAAACTAAATAACACCACATCTTAAATCATTGGATCTACTTTAATATTCGTGCAAGACACTAGTGTCATTCTAGCGCTATCTTGTACACGAATATTAAAGTAGATCCAATAGTTTAAGATGTGGTGTTATTTAGTTTGAAATGACACTAGTGTTATAGTAGCCGGACTCCTTTTAAGGGCCTTTTGCTAGAATTTTACATTATATATTGTTAGCAACAAAAGATAATTGAACATGTCAAAAGAAAACATGTATCCAAAATATTGTCCTTCGTAAGAGTTAGATTTAATGAATCAGTTTGCGATAAAAATGGCTCATTTATGTATATGTTGACCAGAATTTCAGCTACAGTGCAAATATCAACATTGAAGGACTAGTATGAACTTTTCAAACATAAGGGCCAAAATGCATAGCAGTTTTGATTAAATTAGTAGATAAGAGAAAATTCAAATTGTGATCAAGATGTTCTTCATTAATGAAATTTGGGACTGGAATGTTTGCTTTGTACCAAATTACTATGACCTGAAAATTTATAACCCCTGGAAATGTGACAGGTCACCGGTGACTACACTGTGCATAGGTCAGGCAGCATCTATGGCATCACTTCTTCTCGCGGCAGGTGCCAAGGGGGAGAGGCGTGCATTACCGAATGCAAGAGTGATGATTCATCAGCCATCTGGCGGTGCATCCGGTCAGGCATCAGACATTGCTATTCATGCCAAGGAGATTCTCAAGGTCTGTTATTTTTGTGGATGGATATTTTGATTTAAAACCTAGCTCTAGCTTGATTTGTTTATAAGTCAAATCCATTCGAACTCGAGTTGAAAACCAACTGAGCTATGAAGTTCACAGTAATTTGAACTCGACTCGGGCTTGAGCTCAATTATTATTTTTTTTGTATTTATTCTTGTATTATTTTGGAAAAGAGAAGTGTCAAATAACTAATAGTAGTTCTTGTCCAACCAAAATTTATTTTAATTTCTAATATTTTGTTGATCTTATAATAAAAGTTGAAAAAAAATGACATTATATAATCCATGCTCTATTACTTCTGAAACTGCCAACCAAGTAATGTGGTTACTTTTAGATAACAAAAGATAACAACAGTTGAAACTAGTAAAGCAAAGCAAAGAATCAACTTTACCGCCTTGACTCACTCGTATTGCTTCAAAATCAGATCATTTAATTAATCAAGTTCATTTTGTGCTTAAGAAAGTAGGATTAGCACAGACATCCTAATATTAGTAAACAAAAAGGAGTAAATTACATAAATAGTCCTTAAATATCACTCATTTATCTTTTTGGCCCTTAGAAGTTTCAAAAGTATCACTTCGGTCCTAAAATTTTTCTGTTTTTTTTTTACCAAATTAATCCTGTTATTAATTATTGGTCAAAAAACATCATTGAGATCCATGTTACGATCCATGTCCAGATGATTTTGTATGGTTAGATGGATGTGAATACTATTTTTATTGATTTGTGATGGAACAGAATCGATTCTAGTGTCATTTTTTTAGTGATGATTGATGTCATGAACAATTACAACCGTATCCACATTATTTGTATGGTTTGTGCTACCATATCCACACTAGTTTCAATGCTAAATTGACTGTAATATATGAAAATATTTTCTAATGAATGTTAAAGGTGGGACCAATTTGGTAAAAACTTGAAGGACCAAAATTGTAAAATTAGAACTTTAAGGGTCAAAATGGTGATTGCTTGATACATTATAGTATTAAAACACAGTAAATGGGCTGTTTAATTGGTAAAACAGTACCTAGGAGCATGTGTAATGCGTTATGTCAATGTTTATTTGGTGTGAATAGATATTTTGACTTGTTGAGGCTGTTTCTAACAACTCAATTTAAATATTTCCTACTCCTAGTTAAACTGTTAAAATTAGCAACTAAGCAAATATTAAATCTTTTACATGTGCAACCTTCTGAAGGTGAGGGAGCGGCTGAATGCACTTTACGCAAAGCACACTGGTCAGGCGATACCGCGCATAGAGCATTGCATGGAAAGAGACATGTTTATGTCCCCTGAAGAGGCAAAAGAGTTTGGTTTAATTGATGAGGTCATAGAACACCGGCCAATGGCTCTTGTTAGCGATGCAGTATCTTCTGCTACTGAAGCCTCTGCCAATACTACTGATGAGAAGAAAGGAGAGAAGAAGGGCACAACCTCTTGATTCTCTTTCAGATTTTCTTTTCTAGTTAGGTACTTGTTTATTTGTTTTTCTCTTGTTCCCTTTCTTCTTATTTTGATGTCATATGCTAGTTTGATTTTCGTGAGCACTGAATATTTGTACAAGGCAAGCAAAAGAATACATTTTTTTGGCAGCCTCATAACAAGCTTTATTAGTGAAGACTATTAAGTTTTGTGTTGACAGCATAACAAATGAAACTTATTTTGCGAGATGACAGTTTGTTCTTCGTAGGACCACAGCATTACTGAAGGAAGAGGTACTAATTCTCTGAAAAATAATTCGACTTGTGTGTTTTGCATTGAGAGCGGCAGTAATTGGAATCAAACTTTGGAGGTTTATATTTTGCACCATTAAGTTCTATTTGGCATTGTAACTTCTCGTCGTTAACAATGATTTTTAACATGGAATGCAAACATATTTAAATGCATTGTTTTGCTGTATTGATCTTCTCTTTTGTTCATTTCAATTCTATGATTGAGTGAAGTATCTGGTCAAGAAATTTTTTAATGGAAGTTATGAGACTGACGGTGACTTGAAGGTTTCTCTCATTGTTCCCATATAAGACCTATACTCTTAACGGAAAAATTATCAGAACTTTTAATGGTGTAATTACAATTTTTAGAACAATTTGAAATATTTGTACAGAATAAATAATGTTACAAGATAAAAAAAAATGTTTAAAACTTAAAATGGTGTGGTGTCATTTAATGGTTTAATTGTTGTTTAATCATCATTTAACTGTGAGGTGTCTATACAGAATTTTAACGGTAAGGGGTTTAAAACTAATTGTTAGTTTAATCATGTTTTTTAAGAGCTTGAAGAGTACAGATTTAACAGACAACGCCTCAGACATAAATTAAAGTGAATGTTATTCAGATGTATAGTTTTACATTTATTATATGACTTTTTGTGCTATGTAAAGTGTCTACATTATGCAAAAATTCCATGATCAAAGGTTTGTCGAAACCGATAAGAAAGGAATAAGCAGAACGGCCTAATCCTGTGCAGATTTGTTTCTCCAAGATGCAATTGGATTGCGAAAACCGTCAAAACTTGGCAGGGCAAATGTTTCGGGTAATAAATTCCACTTGCTTGTTGCAACAAACAGGGAATAGGAGGATGCAATGTCGAAATCCTGCAAATTGGAGGTGCTAGAAGATTTCCTAATGGTAAGTAACTTATCCACAAGCAGTGATGCTATTGTTGGTACCGTACCAGTACTGGAAGATCCTTCGGGACTAGCATTAGGTCTTTGGTGCTGCCTGTTTAATATTTTGGAATTACCATTTTCTCCTGTCATCTCTCCTGTTAGTAGGCTTCGACTCCTCCTATGTTGCTTTGGAGTTGCCTTGCTGATCAGTAGTAAATCTTCATTCCCCAAGCAAAGAGATTTGCTGGGTTTGTGTTTTGCATCTTTTCTTTTAACAATTGGTGGGAGTCCATAGTGTCCATGTAGTGGCCCGATTGCTAGACACGTCTTTTGATGATGCGGCGGAGACTTTAGTTTGAGGGATTCAAGGCCATTGATGTTTTCTCTGCAATGTTCAGTACACACTCTACAACAATAAATTGCCTTGGTCACATCACGGCTGATTTCTTGGTAAATAGAAGGATGCCTTCCTTGGAAAGGGATTTGCAATGTCTTATGAGCAAACATCTGTAGATCCGTCGCAAGGCCATTTAGCCGTTTCACGTCTGCTATCTAGATCAAGGTAATAGTTTTAGATATTTGATTGCACAAAACCAAGATTCAAGAAACATGCATCTGTATAGAGTTACCTCTACACCATACTTGATTGCAATTCCTGCGAGCGTATCCATCTTGCAAACTTCATGTCTAATGTAATTAAAACCGTTTGATGGTGAAGAAGATGAAGAAGAAAAGGAAGAAGAGGGAGAAGAGGTGCTTGAACTCAAGGTTGTAATCTTTAGTTCATTTGATTTGTATGTGATTCCATCAGACAAATTGTTTGATTCAATCTGACAGCCTCCTTTTATTCTCCCTCTCTCCTGCATTGAGGGGAATTCGAAGAAGATGCAACAATGGATAGAACCTAAAAGCTTGAAAACAGGAATCCTAGATTGATTTTATTAGAAGGGTGACTTGTGTTTGAGAGAGAGAAAGAGGCACGTGTTCTTGAATTGGAGGGAAATTACACCTCTAAAAATAGTGGGTTTGCCTCTAAAAATAGTCCATTTCCACATCAGAGAACAAATAACAATTGCTCTGATTTATTTAAGAATAGTAAAGTCCAACAGAAAAACAAAGGACCCACACAAAGTTTGCTAAAATTTAATAATATGATAGTACCTCTCTTTTTTCAAATATTTGCTAAACGCAAATACAACAATGTTTGTATCTCCCTTCTTCCGAAGACATGCTACATCCGCCATGTATATAAAAGAATTCCTACTAACCCTAAAACGAAAGCTATAATGAACCCAGTTATACCATAAACCAAAAAGAAAGCAAAAAAAAAATGCTACTGCTCTTCAAAAGACACCTTTGATAACAGATAAACAACAACCGTACCCCCCCTCCCCCCCCCCTTCTGTATGCATGATCTACACTATACAAACCTTGAAATATTGCAAGGCTCGTTTAAACAATAACCAAATTCAGCCTAATCCTTTGCTGCTTTATTCCTCCAAGTGGCTATTGGATTAGGAAGGCTGTCAAATAAGGTAAATGAATCCGGCTTCAAGTTCCACTTGCTCAGAAGTGATGAACCGGGCCTGCTGTCAGAATCTTGTAAATCGGAAGTACTAGACGATTTTCTAACGGTAAGAAACCCGTCAGGAATCAATGGATCCCCTCCCATGGCAGTAAGGTTTTGCTGGCTATGTTTAGGCTGTAGAGGTAACCCTTTGGGTCTACTACTAGACAGCTTTTCAGGGCTGACATCAGCCTTCTGACGCCGCCTGATCTTCTTGTCATAATCCGGACCTTCGTCGGTTATATCTCCATTGACCAAGCTTAGGGTCTTTCTGTGTCGATTCGGGGGAGGTTCAGAATTTGAAATTTGGTTCAAAAATAACGGTTCTTCATCTAAACAAAGGGATTTTGTTTGCTTGAGGTTTAACAGTGTCATTTCTGTCTCGTTACCTCTTTTTGTGGGTTTGGGAGGGGGTGAGAGGCCGTAGTAGCCTTGTAGGAGGCTCATGGCAGGAGAAACACTTTGATGACGAGGCGGTTTTAATTTTAGGGATTGGAGTGAGTCAAGGATTTCCTCGTGGGGTCGGCGTGGAGGGGTCTGCTCTCTGTAACATGCAATATGTAATACAGTTTAGAAAACATCAACGATAAATTACAGAGTAAGTTCATGAAAGGATACGCGATATATAGTAAAGAAAAAAGAAAACTAGAAACTGAAAGTTCATTGGGTCATAAAATAACCAGCTTTAGTAGTTGTTTTTTCTTTCATGGGCACATGGATTATATATAAAAAAATAAAAAGGAGGCCTGATAAGTGTATAGTAAAGGCACTATACTCCAAATATCACAAGACTGGTATTCCTCTTGCATTTGTCAAAGTTATTTTGCAGTCTAGTGCAACAAAACATAGCTTTAAGCTGCTACAACACAACAAAAACTATTGATCATATTGAGAGGCTCAATTAGTTCATAATTAATCACAATAACCAACAGGTTCAAAATAAAGAAAAGCTAGCAAGCGAACCTATATTCACTCAGCTAAGTAGTCTGATGTTATGATATGTCCTGTCATCATAGAAAACCGTATCTTCTCTCTTACAAATATGACACTTAATCGAATTTATGTATCCAAACTCCATATATTTCAGGTTTTTTTTTTTGATATTTGGAATTTGTGGATACAAGCTAGAGTGAGTTCAACCAAAGATCTGGTAACAAACAACTCAGGTCCTGTACCAGTATGGACACTTACTGGTAGACTCTGCAAATCTAGCGTACCTGTTACTGTCAAAACCATTGGCTTCGTAATGTGAAGGAGGATGCCTTCCAGGCAGAGGTATCCGTAGCATTTTATGTGCATAAATCTGGAGATCTGTAGAGAGCCCGTTTAACCGCCTAATATCAGGCACCTAAAAATATACAAAATTTGAAATGTCTCAGCACATGAGGCTGATAGTACAATGCTAATGGCAATATTATTGGCCGAGATATTTTTGTGAACTGACTTGAATGATCCTGTATGTAGAGCAAGATTAGCTAATTTTTTTAGTTGATAGCAAAGCACTCAACTGTTGTAATGTGTGAATTATGAAATGGTTAGATAAGAATCAAGTGGCATTAAATTACCATCTAGTTAATTAAAAATGATCATGAAACAAAAAGACTGATTGTCAGTTTTTTGTTATGTTTTTTTGCAATTAATTTGCTGAGCCCACACGAGCAAATCTCTTTCTTGTAATGTGCAACTCAAACCCTAAATTAAACAAAAAATTTTGCGGGCAGGACTCTTATTTTTTTCCCCACAATTCAACAACCGTGCTCGAATTCAGAGCAAACCTCATCTTTCAAATAACAAAAAAAAATCTAAAATTACCATTTATATGAAGCTAACTTGTAAATGACTAAGTGGTCATGTATTTCCAATTAAATTGGAGAAAAGAAAAAAGAACATAATTTTACTCTCTCCAGCATATACCAGAGACGTGTTAGATTCAAGATCACTACTGAATATTAAATTCAGTAATAAAAACAGAAATGCAAAGCACTGCATTATTCTAGCTGGTACGATCCAAGATGACAGTAGAAAGAAAAAAAGAAAATTGAAACAAGAGCTAGCATTCCATATACCTCCACTCCGTACTTGATCGCAATTCCAGCAAGCGTATCCATTTTTGTAACTCTGTGCTCGATATAATTCAAATTAGTATAAGAAGGAGAAGGGGGAGATGGAGGATGAACAAAAGACCGTGCCGGAGACGAGCTTGAGCTAGACGCCACTACAATGCTCTCGATCTCACTTGATTTATATCCAATCGTACCATGAAATCCATTCGATTCGATTTCGAATCCTCCATTTCTCCTTCCTCTCTCCATTTCAAACTACAAATCCAAATACACCTCTTCACAAAAATCTCCCAGAAACAGCAGTTTCCGAGAAACTGAACCCAATCACATCTCAAACACCACAGCCCAAGATTGGCGCATCTGCAGCAGATTTCGCGAAATCCTCGAAGAAAAGGTTAGATTTTTGCGTTGAAAGAGCTCCAGATCGGTGGATCTGAGGAGCGAAAGTGGGATATTCCAAGGAACTTAGAAAATCGTAAAGGTGAAGAAGGGAATTCAGATTCGGTAATGAAATTAGCAACCGTCGGTAATTGGAAGGAAAGAAGGAAAGAGGAAGGAAGGAGTTCGTGGCACTTTAGCTATTTGCACCAGGTTTGACGAATTCGTAAACTCTGAGCTACCTCAAATATTGAGTTTAGATCCGAACCGTTCGATTTAAATCCGCACGTGTATTAAAGCACGTTCAGTCTGATCGGACGGTGCGTTAATGCAGAGGATGCGGGGGTGTCACACAAACAATTGTTCATACTTGGAACCTCTGCAATTTCTTTGGCAAAATTAATAAATGAACCGAGTCTTTGCAAATTGAGAAGTTAAAAATGAAGTACATCGTACGTGGCGTAGTATTAAGGTTCTAGCGGTCGCATCCTCTACAATCAATGTTTATCCAACGTAGAAACAGGTGACCAATAGGGACGATTAGAGAGCCGATTGAAGAGATTGGCAGGTCCAAATTGGACCGATGGATGAAGCAGTCTAGTCTGGTCCCTTGTAGGATTTTTAAGTTACTTTTTTTGTTTCTTTGAAAAAAGAAACAAAGAAGCGTGCAGTTGGGAACTTGGGATACATGACCAGGGTACAGGGGTTGTTAATTGAGAAATAGATTGTTTTAATGCATATAAAATGAGGTGATGTTATATGGAATTATAGATAGATCATGCTGGTAGATTAAGTATATATTTATTAACTTAAACCAGTCAAACAAGAATAACTTAAACCATCTATAAATTAAATTAAGTTATTTTTGTTTAGTCAAAATTTATTATTTTGGAGCATCTTCATTCCAACAATTAAAATGAATTTCTAAATAACTGTCAACTAAAACAATTGAAATGAATTTCTAAATAACTGTCAACTACTGTCTAAAAATTAAAGCCTCTAAAATTTTTAAACATTCACATTCCTAAAATTAATTTTTAAGTTGTTAAATATACCACATGGCAATTAGAAATAATTATGGCCAACGTGGCGATTAGAAACAGTTCCTTAATAAGAAATTTTGCTTAATAGTTTATAAATAAGAAACTGAAATACATCTCTGAAATAAAAATAAAAATCGCCACGTCATATTAGAAATCTCAAAAGTTTATGAGATGGAGACATGATTTAAATTCCATCTCTTCTAAGTGAAATTTGAAAAAAAAAAAAAAAATCTCTATGACTATGATAGAGGACTTCACAAAAAGAATAAGTTCTCATTTACAAAAAAAAAAAAATCTCTTATTCCTCCCTTTTACCTGCGTGATCCATATTTAAAAATAAGAGAGTACGTAGGTAGAAATAAGTGAGGCCCGAGATCCACTGGATTACATAAATTATTTTAGATAGTGAAAATCTCAAATGTTGGCAATCAATTAAGTTTGTCATTTTTTATAATTCCAATTGATTATTTTTAAGTCATAGTTAAATTGATGATCGGTTCATCATATTTCAAACCGTTAAATCAAATCTACCGAGCTGAAAAAGAATAAGGTAGTCATTTTTCTAAATTTTGCTTATTGTTGATAACGGTCGTTAGCAATAATTTTTTTTTTTACCTCCGAGTGAATATTCCCTGCAATATTTTAGGAATTCAGATCACCCCCGGTACCCGGTACCGTAAGAGGGAATCTTTTACAATTACTTGATTTGGACCGTTCTTTTTAACTTGGCACGAATCTCAAAGCCCAATAATACTGCCCCTCCGTTAGCCTGAATCCCAAAGCGGCTGGGAGTTAATCTCAAACCGTAAAGTGAAGGGAATCTTTTACGGTACTGGAGAGAATATTTACCCATACTTTAGAGAGCTATGTTACCATGATATTTCATATATCATATGTGGTCCCTTATCCGATGATATATATTGTATTTCCGTATTAATATCCGTATTATATCGTGTTGAAAATTGTCATATCGCTGTATCTCTTATCATATCCGATATAATACCCGTCCGATATGATATCTGTATCTGTATTCATACAACATAGGTAAACAGTAATAAAATATTCCCAGCCTAACTAAATTTATTTCGATTCTACACCGTCAGGTATTGCACTCAATATAAATTTCTATGATGTGACCCCTTCAACTGTCGGTGGCAGAAATGAACAAAATAAATAGATCACATTCACATTATTTTTCTTTCATTTTTGTTTTTTCAAACTGTAGGATCTCGAATGGCAATCATCTCACCTCACCGACAACTACATCGCTTTCGTTTTCTCGTCTCATCAAATTATAACCCGAACATGGGTTTGTTTTAGTCTGTACCCTTTTGTGAAGCTGAAAATTAGCTTGAGAGTGCCGCAGAGTTAATGAGATTAGGTTGCATGATTATACCTTATTGCTTCATTAATTCCCTCGTATATATTAATTATTCAACTTTCGTTAGCTTCCTTTCCTTTTCCTCATCAACCAACAAACATTTTTACTTCTTTCACCACAAACTAGGAACTGATAATATAAAAGGTCAATATGACGTGCACTCAATTTCTTGCCAAAGATGGGACCCGTTTTCAGCGGGACCAATAAGAGTTATTTCGTGGGGTCCGAATCCTCTCCGGTACTGCATGTATGATTTCATAATTCATATCCTCCGAGGTAATATTTGAGTTTAGATCTGGACCATTCAGGTTTGAAATAAAATACACAGAACTCCTTTAATATTTGTGTCAAAGCAGATTGGACCGATTTAAATCTAAATTCAAATTTTGTGTTACCTCAAGTGATATGAATTTGATGCTTATAAAGAGTTTATTTTCTGTGAATCTCACGGTTAAGCACCAATTATGGTTCGATGTGTGTTGTATCGTATCCAGCACTGCACTGCACTACTACTGGTTGGTTGCGTACTTGCGTGAATGATTATAGGCAAAGAGCCACGGAAAACAAAAAGGTTCTATTCCTTGTGTTTGTGTACAACATCCCAAAACTACATTTTTTTTGTTTTTTGAAGGGAGAATCAGAAGCTGTACTGAGGTGCGAAGGTGATGTACTAATGCTCAATTATATTCTCAAAGTAGGATTTTTGTGGGACTTACGGTAATGCAATTAAGTTTGCTTCCAAAAGCAACGGCAATAAGACCCCAGAACTACTCTTTTTGTTCATTAAAACGACAAGACCAGTTTTTTTCATAAAAGAGGAGATGATTTTCACCATCAAAACATAAAGTGATGAAGTCCGATTGCAGCGAGTCTACATTTTTGTTTCAGACTAGAGCACAAAACTAGTTATCACATGCTGTGGGTTCAGACTTGTAGTTACTGACTTGGATAGAACATGAACCTAATACACAGCTGAGAATACAGAGTCGAACATGAATACCTTCTTATTACAGGACTTTATGGTCTAGTTTGATGATGCAAGCAGCTTTCTTTCAATTATTCTACTTTTGTCATATATAATGTCTGTTTTCTGGTACAATATATGATTAAACATTTTCGTACCCGGAAGACAGAGAGCTTTTAAGGTTTATTTATAAAGCCCACCTTAATTAAACTTGACCCCACGTACGAGATCGCACAACATAAAACCCATAAAAGTACCCTGCCAGAGCACAATATACAACGGCCACTACACTAACTGACCAAATTACCACTGTTCTCAGTTCTCATAGGAAGTTAAAAGTTAATGAAAATAACCAGTTAACCTCCTTTTTTTAACTTGTGAACAAATTAATTATTCATACCTCCAAATAGGTGTGTAATGGAAGACCAAAAAAACAATGAGTAACAACAATAGAATGAAAGAACAAAAAAAAGATCATCAGCCATTCACGGTTCATTCCATCTATTTTGTAACATTTCTTTTGTTTTTTTTCTTTTTTTTTGCCATCGTAAACAGACATGGCGTCAAGAGGCCACTTGAATTTTCTTGGTTGAAAGCAAACCTTTAAATGACATTGGCTCATAATATAGGAAAGTCATCAGTTTCTGGTTCGAAAAAATGTGATCAAACCAAAAAAACTTGGATATATGCGCTCTTCTACAACAGCACTAAATTAAGGCCATAGTTATTTTCAGCAAAGCATTTGCTACTACATTTGCTAGAAATAAAGCTCTTCTCAAAGAACATGTCAAACAAGGGGCCAAAGGGATTTGACAATTATAATTTCCTTCAAGGGAGCTTCCGATCCGAACCATGTTTTGCTTTTGACAAGTATTCACATCACATTATCTGCTTTGTATGCAAACCAAAAAATGACAAGTGTTAAGACTCTTGGTTAAAAACCATCCTGCCTGTATTAACAGGTGCAACAAGGAAGCACTGAACATGTACCAGATTACACCATGCCAAGCAACCAAATCCCTTGTCTGCTTTTATTTTAAGGGGAAATTTCATGTATACCCCTCAAAAACTTCGAAATTACGTATTTCCCCATCTAAAATTCATAATATCATATTTACCCTTCTAAATTTAAAAAACTCACAAAATTGCCCATTTTATTGTCTTTTCTATTAAAACTCATTTTAAATTTATGAAGTTCCCATTTTACCCTTTATTAAAAAATAGAAAATATGTAGCATGTTTAAAAAAAATGTTAAGTCTTCTAATTAGTCGATTTTCGAGGACAAATGGGTAATTTCTCTACTTCTAATGCATACACAGTGACATTTAGGTACATGCTTGTGTAAGCGTGAACTAGAGAAATGACCCATTTGCCCTCAAAAAACGAC
Organism: Carex parvula; assembly: GCA_025461045.1. NCBI lineage: Eukaryota > Viridiplantae > Streptophyta > Magnoliopsida > Poales > Cyperaceae > Carex > Carex parvula. The sequence goes on from JAJGRW010000416.1 coordinate 100,737, forward strand.
CAATTAGAAGACTGACATTTTCTGGAAACATGCTACATATTTTTTATTTTTTCTTAATAAAGAGTAAAATTGGTAGTTTATAAATTTAAAATGAGTTTTAATACAAAAGGCAATAAAATGGGTAAATTTCTGACTTCTAGAAATTTAGAAGGGTAAATATTTTATGATATTATGAATTTTAAAATGAGTTTTAATACAAAAGGCAATAAAATGGAAAATGAGTTTTAATACAAAAGGCAATAAAATGGGTAAATTTCTGACTTCTAGAAATTTAGAAGGGTAAATATGATATTATGAATTTTAGAGGGGAAAATACGTAATTTCGAAGTTTTTGAGGGGTAGACATGAAATTCCTCCCTATTTTAACTTCTGGAGTTGTGTGTATAGGGCTCAATAATTAAAAATAAGGTTCTGACGATCAGTTATAGATCCATCAAAGTGCAGCACGGCCTATGTTATACCGGTGAGAAATTTAATACAGGGAGTAGGGACCCACTACCTTCAACTCGACGATCAAAATCTAATGGATAACTTTCTAGCTACAGGGAATTTTTAATCGGGAAGAATCAGACGGCTGAAGAACTCGACTATTTGGAAGTTTGAGTCCAAGTAGAAAAATCCAATCACAGGCGCATCTCTTGTGAACTGCACACAACCAAAGACATTTGCAGAGTAGAATTTAATAAAATCTGCACGAGTAATATTAAGAGGAAGAAGGAAATATAATAATTCACCTTGCCATCTAAAATCAGGAGTTCGCCATCAACCCATTGCGGGCTCTTGAACCCGATATCTGCACCTGAAATGCGGCCCTGCCCCTTGTACCGAGCTACCTAGGAAAGATAACAAGAATTTATCTTTGTGAAGTGTTCAAGTTTTCTTTTTGTTCGAATCAGGAAACAGAGATTGATTTGTAGCATACCACTCCAAGTTCTTTAGGGATGAGCCCCTTGTGCGGAAGCTGGTGTCCTTTCCCAATTTTTGCACGAAACACGACCTTAAAATTTTCAAAAAAAAAGAGAGGGGCAGCGGAATTCAAATAAGTTAAAACAACTTCCTGGAATTAGCGCATTTTTGTTTGGTTTTATCCTGTTGATCGAAATTTATTCAATACATGAAAATAAATTCCTAATTTAGAGAAAACTCTCTTTTTTTTTAATCATTTTTTTCTTTCGTTTTTGTCCCCTCAGTTCGATATGTGATTCTTACCTGGCCAGCAGGGCCAAGGTGGTCCCCAGTCAATCTGATGGCCTCCACATATTCATAGAACTCCAAATCCCTTTCTTTAGTACCGCTGACATCATCCTCCTTCCACTGCCCAAACTTGCGTTGTAAACAAATGATTTCAGAACTCCCGCCAGATAAAGCAATATATAATCCTGTGAATTGTGGTAGATTTGAAACCTTATTGTCCAATTTCATAACTACGGTGTTATAGATTTAGTAACAATAATAAATAAATTAATAAAAAGGAAAATTCAGGTTTTGGTGCTTAAACTCTCTATTAAGAACCAAATTAGTTCCCTCAAAATTTCATTTAATTTCATTTGCACCAAATTCATCCTTTGACTTCTCCCAAAAAAAGAAAAAAGCAAAAAAGAAAGTTGATCCGAACTTCCATTTGCGCCAAATCAGTCGTTGAAATTTTCTTAAATTAATTTAGTCCTAAAAGGAAAATTCATGTTTTGGTGCTTAAACTCTCTAAAGAGAATCAGATTAGTCCTGAGTTTTCATTTGCACCAAATTCATCCTTTGATTTCTCCAAAAAAAAAAAAAAAACCAACTTGATCTGAACTTACATTTGCGCCAAATCAGTCCTTACTTTTCTTAAATTAACCTAGTCCTATTCTTTTCTCCAAAAAAGCTTATTTAGATATTTCTAAAAATAAGTTCAAGGACCAATTTAGATCTTGTTAGAAAGTTCAACAACTGATTTAGTGCAAATGTAAGTACATGAACTATGCCCTTTTTCCAAAGTTCAAGGACCAACTTGATATTATTCCAAAAGCTCCAATGGTAATTGTTGCAAATTAAATTTGACTGACCAAATCAGTTTTTGGAAATTGATCAAATACAATAAAATCTGGATCCTGTGAACAGAAGTTGTTTACAAACATTATTCTCCAATTCACTTTTACAGCTCATTTAAAAAGGGCGTATAATAGAATAACAATAATAAATATATAAATAATGAATTACCGCTTAGAGGATCTGATGTCATAGGTGCCATGATGCGCCGAAAATGAGTAGCTCCAGGCAGCAATTGATGAGATCTCTTGTTCCTTAAAAGCTTTCCATCTGGTATTATAATCTATATATCACATAAAAAAAGATAAAATTTGGTGAAACTGCAAACAGAAAAATATTTATTTAATCACTAAGACTGAAAATAAAAGGCGGACTTGGGTATATACTTATTCTAATTGTGCTCAACTTTGGATCAATTTCTGCAATTAAAGGAGCAATACCATAAAAGCCTCAATACCAGTATTTTCTCGTCAAACAGTATAAAAAAATTTGAAATCCTTCAGTAGAACCAAATAAAAATCTGCAGCTTTCAATAACCACAGGATATATAATAAAATAAAATCATATAGAAAAATATACTGACCTTAACAGATCGACCCTTTTTCATGCTACCTAACTTCACAAGATCTGCCAACACAAGATCAGCCCCCTGCTGGAGGGATATCACAGGCGCCTTTTTCTTCTTTAGTTGCTGGGTCCCGCTATCCTCCTTTGGTTTCTCATCATTATCTATGTGCAATGTAAATGAGAACCGGTCTTTTCTCTCCAACCTAGCAGGTATATGAACTAATGGATCAGCCACCTTTTCATTTTCACTTCTCAAACTTTTGGAACTGTAGGCTATCTCCTCTTCTGCATCAGCTCCAGTTTCTTCATCAATTCCGATTTCTTCGTCAGATAAATTCTCCATATCAGAAATTTCAAACTCACCATCATCATTTTCTTCATTGTCATTTTCATCACCGTCATCTTCTTCTTCATCATCATCCTCGTCTAAAATTTGACCAATAAATATTTTTGCTATATGGTCTCCGTCGATTTTTCCTGAGGAAGTTATGAAAATTGTCAACTTGAAACGGGGTAAAGTGTCGTCTTGTGATAAGTTGAGAATATTGGGGTTGTCTGAGCTGTCTTTCTCTTCTTCATCTATGATTGGGTCTTCAATGCCAGGCCCTTGGCCAAATAAGCTGTCTGACAAGAGTCTTTCACTAATAGTGGCTTTTTGAACCAAATTATCAAATTCACTGGATTTTGTGTTCCCTGGCTTTATATATACAGCCTGAAAAACAGTTTCTCATAATTAGAATACACAAATAGGTAGTATGAGGAACTGCACTGGACACACTGTAACAAAACTAGGGTTTTGTGATTTAAAAAAAAAAGATGTATACGGTAACTCCGCTTAGCTGAAAATAAAAAGGTAGGTGAATGGCAACATAATAATCCTATTATTTATTATTGACCACTTCTTATTGATGGAACTTAATTTTGTGAATTAGTATGTTGAAAGATATTATGATTAATTAATGCGCACATGTAGCATTGTATCCTTCTATGATAGTTAATCTTCATTTTTCCAAAAATTGGGCCGATCCATTCAATATGAACTAGGGCTGTCAAAAAAGCTCGCGGCTCGCTCGTGACTCGTCTCTAGCTCGCTCGGTAGTGGACCGAGCTGTTAACGAGCCAGCTCGGTTCAGGCTCGGGCCAAAATAAACGAGCTGAGCCAGGGGTCAGCTCGGACCGGGCCAGCTCGGCTCGTTAAGCTACAGTGGATTTAAGGTTTAGCCCCGTATAATTTTAAGTCCAGTCTCATTTTCAAAGGCGTAATTATGCAAAATTGATGTATTTTCAGTTTGGGAAGAAATAATATGGGCTTCAGTTGTTTGAAGATGTGCCTGCTGGACGATTTCTTAAATTTTTTGAATGAGCTTTCTTATTTTTTATTTTTGAATTTGTATAATAACAACCCAATAAAAGCCCAACGAGCCAGCTCGTCAGCTCGCGAGCTAGCTCGGGCTGGCTTGTCACAAGCTGAGCCAAGACTTTTGGCTCGGGACCCCTAGGTCCGGCTCGCTCGGCTCAGGCTCGGGCCAGAATTAACGAGCTGAGCCAAGGCCCAGCTCGGCCCGAGCCAGCTCGTTTACAGCCCTAGTATGAACCTAGTACTAACACATATACAAAACAATTTATTAAAAATATTTTAGCATGCCTCAACAACAGTACCACACATAAATGTTCTTTTTTTGGTGGAATTTGCAGGATTAAGGTTTTACGTGATTATATTATATGGACCTTTTATTTAAAAAAATTTAAAAATTTGATTATACAAAAAATTTATAAATAGTGTGCCTAGATGCCAGTATACTGTACACTCAACATTGGCATTTGGCAATTGGATACAGGTGACTTGACAAATCAAGTTATATTTGGATTACTTTGGACTTTATGATGTACAGATTAAGCTCATTGTGAACAAAAGTAAAAGACTTGGCATATTATAAAAATCATAGTTGATTGACAAACTTGTTTATTGGGTACAAATTACATTTTAATTAATTTGCTTGATCTCAGTTTACATTGTGATGCCACTAATTTATCGTTCCACCACTGGACTAGTATCAAATATGAAGAAGGTATATGAGAATGTTTGACGGTGATCTGGAACTCCACAAAATGGTAGAAAGTGCTCTAGACATAAGTGGTTTCAAGATCTGTTAAGTTTTCCCTTTTATACCGACTTCTATTTTTCTCAATAATTAAACCGAGATGGGTAAGAGAACATTTTTATACCTGTTGTTTCAACTCTCCATTTGTCTTTATGAAATAAACTTCAAAGAGAGGAACACCAGGACTGCTCGAAGTTAATTGTCTGCATGAGAATATGGCAATATTGACTATAAAAGTTAAAACAATAATAGCAACAATACATCCCTAGTTAATTAGCAAAACAACTGAAAATGCAATAAGATGTACCTTGAACTATAACTTTTGGCTACATATCTCCCATACTCGGCAGTTATACGCACTATTAGTCCATAGGGATCGGATGCATTTTCTGACAAGCCAGTCCACCAACCAATCTGTGCAAATTTTAATCAAGTGAGTTCTATATGAGTCTGAAAATAAAACAAGAACCACAGTAAATTATTCAAAATTTACTGACCAGTCCTGCACCGGCATGATCTCGGATGTCAGCGGCATCACCATAGCGTTCTTCTACTATGGCTCTCTGTAGAGATTTCAAAAATTTGATAAACATGGTCAATTATGTAAAGACAGTATATGGAGAGGTCTTCATTGCATGTATGAACTTACATTGAGGTCAGAAATGGCTCTTCCCACAAAATCATACTTTCTTGCAATAGAAATTGCCTGTTTTAATCTTTCAGCACTGTTGAAATCCTCTATAGCAACTGCAGATTTTAATTGTAACTGCATTAACAAAAACCAAACAGAGATTAATTACCAAAAGTGGCTGATTTAGGCCTAATTAGTTCTCTACAGGTGAATTTTGAGAGAGAGAGAGAGGGGTTCACGAGGTAACTAATGGTATAACCTTTAAAGCTTGTAATAGCCTCTCATTCTCTTCGGTCTCACCAATATGTTGCTTCCACCTTTCCCAACTCCATTCATGTTCCTCTTTCTTTTCTTCTCTTTCTGGAAACACCTTATTCTCTTCAGATTTCAAATTCTCTTTCGATTTCAATTTATCTCCCGATGGCTCTTCTAGCTCTTCTTCCACCTCCTTACAGAGGGTATCCCAGTAAGAGCTCAAGTACTCCTTGCACCTCTTGACAGCGCTCTGGACAGCATCCTGCAACAGCAAATTCCACCTAATACCACCGGATTCTCCACTCGGATTATATTTTTTGCATCGACAACAAGGAGTGGAAGTGAAGTGATGATGGTTGTGATGGTAATGATGCTTTTTGAGAGGATGCACGGAGGGGCGGAGAGAGTTGGAGAAGAAAGCACTAGTGCGAGAGGTGAATTTAGGGTTAGAATTTGGGTTAGAATTGGAGCTTGAAGGAGAAAGAGAGATGCGAGTGGTGGGGATGGAAGCCATGGCTGTGGAGAAAGACAAAGAGAAAGAGAAGAGAATTGAGAGATGATGAGAGCTGATTATGTTATTTGTGGATTGGGTTGAGGAATCAGTAGAGACTGGACAGGATAAGACCCTGCATTTCGAGTGAACTTCTCCAGTACATTTTCTTCTCCAGTTTTATGTCCGCTAGATATTCAGGGTAAATATTTAACAGATCAGTTTTGGTTTCAGGCAGCGCACAGACTATAAAATATTACAGCACTACAAATGGTCAATGTGCTGCGTGAAGCTGAAACTGCTTCTCAGTACCCGATATTCAGCCATAGGGACTCCCGACCTTGAATTCGTGATCACAGTCTCTTTGGCACCTCAAAATTAAAGTTGTATACCATTAAACATGTGCAATTTACTTTTGCTTATTTAATGAGACTATCATGCTCACCTATCCTCAAAATTAAAGTTGTATACCATTAAACATGTGCAATTTACTTTTGCTTATTTAATGAGACTATCATGCTCACCTATCAGATCACAACAAATCCATATATGTGAATCTCACTCGAGCGATTTCAGGCAACAATCACAAAACAAAAACTTTAAGATCTATAACCTGAACCAGCTAAAAATGTCCTTGTAAATCACACAATGACAAAACTTTATTTTCCCTGGACGAATCAATTATCATGCACGTTCTCATGAAATAAATCAATTTTCACACAACTATTTCTCATAGTATATCTCAAATGATCAAATTTCATGGCACATAAAAATAAATTTTTTTTTAATAAAATAATAGATAATTCGTAAATTTGAGTTATTGAAAAATATATTTTTAATAATCTCATGACAATCAATGTGAATGGCCTTAGTAAGATTTGAGATTGAGAAGGGTAAAATAGATAATTAGATGCAAAATTTATCTCAACTTTTTTTTTTTTGGTTTTCAAACAGCCCGTAGGCCAACTCTCAATAATCAATATTGCTATATTAGTTGAGCTGAAAATAGCACCCCTCTTTATTATTGATTCATTGTAAATATCCGATTTGTTCTTATTTAACACTAGTCTTTTATTACGATATCTTTATATAAAGTAATTACTGAATAGATATAAAATTGGATGATGTGACCTGTTGGGTCTCCTTATTTCATATAAAAATTACAAAAGGTTAAGAAATAGCACCAGCTATTATCTAAAGGAAATTACGAAAGGAAGCTAAGAATTGATTTCTAATTTCTGATAGGAAAAAAAACTATTAAGTTATTATAAAAGAAATCAAAAGTTAGCATCCTCTTAGCAAAACCAGCAGGCAGCAGTCGTCGCCCTCCTATTCTCTCAACAAGGTGTCAGCTAGCAAGGTATGTATCTCCCTCTTTCTACAAATTAATATGAGATATGATATATTCTTACTGCAGGAAAAATTTTAAATCTAGTATTCTTGCTCTAATCAGATTTCAAATTGGGAATTGGCATCCGGAATCCAAAATACATTTACTGGGGTAAAACATAATTAAGCCAATTGAAACTCAATTGAACAATTAATTATTACCCAATAGCAGCACATGTAGTATGTAGACATTTATATAGGCAAATCATGCATGTTTAAATCATTTACCTATGAAATAGTGGTGTTACAATCATTAATACAGATACAAGTATCACTAATTTTGCTATCATTCTATTTCATCTATGGACTTGGAACTGGTTCTGATGTCGAAATCATCACTTCTCTACTGTTGATGCGAGTTAAAACTAATGATTAGTATTTTTAAGATCACAATATTAATTCTTGAACTCACATTTCAAATACTTGATATATAGGTTCACAATTGCTTTGAAAAGAAATTATATATATAATGGGAAATTGGTCGGAACTACCGCGTGATTTGCTTAGATTAATTACGAGCTTTCTTCCTATGCCGACATACATCGTTTCTCTTGTGTATGTCAGGAATGAAACTTTGTTTTCAAAGAAATAACATATCCTCCTGCCGCACAACTACCATGGCTTGTTCTAACCGACCATGAAATCACCAAAAAACGGATGTTTTACAACATGTTTGAAAAGAAATATTACCAGTTCAACATCTCAGAGCCACATGGTGCACGTTGCCATGGATCTTCTTTTGGATGGCTCTTTGTTGTGGGCCCAAGACTAGAAACACATCTCATAAATCCTTTTTCAGGGGCTAAGCACTCACTCCCTCGTGCGCCACCTTATAATCAAAAGAGAATACCATAATGATTATTTGATAGAGTACGACTATGAAGTAAACCCATGCATTTTGGAACCATGCATGCATTTTCTCTTATGAACGCATGCAACGGATTATTGTGCACAAAGCTATATTTTCAGCTGATCCTAGTAAGTGCACTGATTTCGTGCTCATGAAAATGCTTAACGGAGATCATAGGTTGGCAGTATGGAGAGCGGGTAATAAGAATTGGACAGTTTTTAAAGAGAATAGATACATTGAAGAAATCACATACTTCAAAGGGCAATTTTTTGCTCTTTCTGCAACTATGAATGTGGGTATGGAACCGAAACTCATAAAACACAAACAATGTTTGCATGAGTGTACTAGTTGGACTGCCCGATACTTTATCAATATATCTGATATAAGCCTCCTACTTGTTGTAAGGAGAACCAAGTGGGATGAAAATAATGATGAACATTTTACAACTTCAGAGTTTCGAGTTTTCGAATTTTATTTCGAAGAGTTTTAAGCCTATGAAATAGAAGATATAAATTGCAATTCATTGTTCCTCGGTAGGAATAGCGGTATCATCGTACCTTCTCGGAAATTTAGTGGTTGTAGAGAAAATTGCATCTACTTTTCTTCGGACGCATTCGATGGTTTGCCGGAGGAGAAATATGGATATGATGACATGGGTGTTTGGAGCATCGTGGATGAAACATTCAAACCATTATTTGAACCGATTGTATACATATCTCCAACATCATATCCTATTTGGTTGGTACCAAATGGCTGGTAAATCAAGTTAATTACTAATTCATTAAACTAAATCAAGCATATCTGGATGCGGACGAGATAAACCCTTTCTTTTTGTTATTGTTTGCACTTATTTTGTGTAACTGGTATGAGAATTTTGTAAATTCATAATAGTATTTTTCTTTTCTTGTTGTTTTGGGAATTTTTTGTTACTACTTTTGTATTATATTTTTCTGTTTAATTTTGTAGATAAGAAAAAACATATTTGTTTTTATTTCACGTATCTATTTGATATAGGATAGTATGTTTTTGCTCATGAATTAGTACTTGCATGGTTCAATTAGGTTCTTGATTTTTTGTTTCCGAAGTTAAATTAATGTATTTGAAGAAAATTGGCATGCATGCGTGGACATTAATAGGTAGTTGGATGCATCGACAATAATTAGATAATAATCTTGATTATCGTCCAAAACAACTAACAATTTCCAAATCATTCATATTATATTTATATCGCGTAGGCAAAAAAATGACAAAATTTAATACAAATTTACTGTTTTATTTTTTGTTTATATATAATCTGATGATAGCAAGAATAATTACAGAATTAAATTGCTTCTGCAGGATGAATATTATATCACGCGTTTTTGTAATTCGTGGAGAAAGAGATCGAATGCACAATATAAATGATTTTAAAACCTATTTTACTAGACATGATCATATACTATACAGAATGTAAAAGAACAGTTTATCTAAAAGTAGACAGAAAAATATATCTTGAGCTTCTGAATCACAATATTAACGTTTTGTCCATAGGAAAATGTGCAGTAGTCTTGTTAAAAATTATAAAAAAAAATGAGCATGCATCCTATAGTCATTCACCCAAAAATGATTTCCAGCTAACAACCATTCATCTACATAGAACAAACAAGATTAAAAAATAAAAAAAATTGTTAGATGCAATATAATTATAGACTTTGCAGAACTGAATTTATAAAATCAACAAAACAATATTATCACAACTAAATTATAACACAAAATTACCTTAAGGTAGTGAACTTCATGTTGGCCGGTCTGACCACGGAACATGTTCTCGCAAATGTTACATTTTTTGTTACATTTTTATTTGAGTGCCTGTCTTTGATATGTTAATTAAGCTATTTGGAGTCATTGAATTCTGTACTGCACGAAAAGCAATGTCGATGGATAAATTGTAGCTGCGCTTTCTTGCCACATAAACCGTCTCGCCTTTTTATTTTAAAAAAACTTTCTTCCTATTGGTCGGAACTACCTCGTGATTTGCTCAAATTAATTACGAGCTTTCTTCCTATTGCCGACATACATCGTTTCTCTTCTCTGTCGGGAATGAAACTTTGTTTCCAAAGAAATAACATATCCTCCTATCGCACAACTACCATGGCTTGTTCTAACCGACCATGGAAGCACCAAAAAATGGATGTTTTACAACATGTCTAAAAATAAATATTTCCAGTTCGACATCCCAGAGCTACATGGTGCACGTTGCCATGGATCTTCTTTTGGATAGCTCTTTGTTGTGAGCCCAAGACTACAAACACATCTCATAAATCCTTTTTTAGAGGCTAAGCACTCACTCATTGCCACCTTATAATATCAAAAAAGAATACCATGATGATTATTTGATAGTGTACGACTATGATGTGAACATGCATTTTGGAACCATGCATTTTCTCTTATGAACGCATACAACGGATTATTGTGCACAAAGCTATACTTTCAATTGATCCTAATAAGTGCACTTATTTCATGCTCATGATAATGCTTAACGGAGATCATAGGTTGGCAGTATGGAGAGCGGGTGATAAGGATTGGACGGTTTTTAAAGAGAATAGATACATTAAAGAAATCACATGCTTCAAAGGACAATTTTTTGCTCTTCTTGCGAATAATACATTTGCAACTATGGATGTGGGTCTGGAGCCGAAACTCATAAACATAAACAATATTTGCGTGAGTATACTAGTTAGGCTGCCTGATACTTTATCAATGTATGTGATATAAGCCTCCTACTTGTTGTAAGGATAACCAAGAATGATGAAAATGATGATGAACATTTTACAACTTCAGAGTTTCAAGTTTTCGAACTTTATTTGGAAGAGTTTGATGTGTATGAAATGAAAGATATAAATGACAGTTCATTGTTCCTCAGTAGGAATAGCGGTATCATCATACCTTCTCAGCAATTAAGTGGTTGTAGAGAAAATTACATCTACTTTTCTTCGAACGCATGTGATGGTTTGACGGAGAAAAAATATGGATATGATGACATGGGTGTTTGGAGCATCATGGATGAAACAATCAAACTATTATTTCAACCAATTGTATACATATCTCCAACATCATATCCTATTTGGTTGGTATCAAGCCCTTGGTAAATCAAGTTAATCACTAATTCATTAAACTAAATCAAGCATATCTGGATGTGTACGAGATAGACCCTTTCTTTTTGTTATTGTTTGCTCTTATTTTGTGTAACTGGTATGAGAATTTTGTAAATTCATAACAAAATTTTTGTTTTCTTGTTGTTTTGGGATTCTTTTGTTACAATTTTTGTTTTATATTTTTCTGTTTAATTTTGTAGATAAGAAAAAACATGTTTGTTTTTATTTCACGTATCTATCTAATATAGGATAGTATGTTTTTGCTCATGAAGTAGTTCTTGCAGGGTTCAATTAGGTTCTTGATTTTTTTTTGTTTCCGAAGATCAATACTAATTTTAAATTAATGTTTTTGAAGAATATAGGCATGTATGCGTGGACATTAATAGGTCGTGGGATGCATCGACAATAATTAGATAATAATCTTGATTATCGTCCAAAACAACTAACAATTTCCAAATCATTCATATTATATTTATATCGCGTGCGCAAAAACATGACAAAATTTAATACAAATTTACTGTTTTATTTTTTGTTTATATATAATCTGATGATAGCAAGAATAATTACAAAATTAACTTGCTTCTGCAGGATGAATATTATATCACACGTTTTTGTAATTCGTGGAGAAAGAGATCGAATGCATAATATAAATGATTTTAAAGCCTATTTTACTAGACATGATCATATACTATACAGAAAGTAAAAGAACTGTTTATCTAAAAGTAGACAGAAAAATATATCCTGAGCCTCTGAATCACAATATTAACATTTTGTCCATAGAAAAATGAGCAGTAGTCTGTAGTCTTGTTAAAATTATAAAAAAATGAGCATGCATCCTATAGTCATTCATCCGAAAATGATTTCCAGCTAGCAGCCACTCATCTACATAGAACAAACAAGATTAAAAAACAAAAAAAAATTGTTAGATGCAATATAATCATAGACTCTGCAGAACTGAATTTATAAAATCAATAAAACAATATTATCACAATTAAATTATAACACAAAATTACCTTGAGGTAGTGAACTTCATGTTGGCCGGTCTGACCACGGAACATGTTCTGGCAAATGCTACATTTTTTGTTTACATTTTAATTTGAGCATGTCTTTGATATGTTAATTAAGCTGTTTGGAGTCATCGAATTTTGTACTGCATGAAAAGCAATGTCGCTGGATAAACTGCAACTGCGCTTTCTTGCCACATAAAACCATCTCGCCTTTCTATTTTTAAAAAAGCTTTCTTCCTATTGGTCGGAACTACCGCATGATTTGCTCAGATCAATTACGAGCTTTCTTCCTATTGCCGACATACATCGTTTCTCTTATGTCTGTCGGGAATGAAACTTTGTTTCCAAAGAAAGAACATATCCTCCTACCGCACAACTATCATGGCTTGTTCTAACCGTCCATGGAATTACCAAAAATTGGATGTTTTACAACATGTCTAAAAAGAAATATTACTAGTTCGACATCCCAGAGCTACATGGTGCACGTTGCCATGGGTCTTTTTTTGGATGGCTCTTTATTGTGGGCCCAAGACTAGAAACACATCTCATAAATTCTTTTCAGGGGCTAAGCACACACTCTCTCGTTTTTCACCTTATAATATCAAAAGAGAATACCATGATGATTATTTGATAGAGTACGACTATGATGTGAACCCATGCATTTTCTCTTATGAATGCATGCAACGGATTATTGTGCACAAAGCTATACTTTCAGTAGATCCTAATAAGTACTGATTTCGTGCTCATGATAATGCTTAACGGAGATCATAGGTTGGCAGTATGGAGAGCGGGTGATAAGAATTGGACGGTTTTTAAAGAGGATGAATACATTGAAGAAATCACATGCTTCAAAGGGCAATTTTTTGCTCTTCTTGCGAATAATAAGTTTGCAACTGTGGATGTGGGTCTGGAGCCGAAACTCATAAAACACAAACAATATTTGCGTGAGTGTACTAGTTGGGTTGCCCGATACTTTATCAGTGTATCTGATATAAGCCTCTTACTTGTTGTAAGGAGAACCAAGAAGGATGAAAATGATGATGAACATTTTACAACTTCAGAGTTTTGAGTTTTTTGAACTTTATTTAGAAGAGTTTGAAGCCTAAGAAATAGAAGATATAAATGGCAATTCATTGTTCCTCGGTAGGAATAGCGGTATCATCATACCTTCTTGGGAATTTAGTGGTTGTAGAGAAAATTGCATCTACTTTCTTCGGACGCATGCAATGGTTTGCTGGAGGAGAAATATGGATATGATGACATGGGTGTTTGGAACATCGTGGATGAAACAATCAAACCATTATTTCAACCGATTGTATACATATCTCCAACATGATGTCCTATTTGGTTGGCGCCAAACCCCTGATAAATCAAGTTAATTACTAATTCATTAAACTAAATCAAGCATATCTGGATGTGTACGAGATAGACCCTTTCTTTTTGTTATTGTTTGCTCTTATTTTGTGTAACTGGTTTGAGAATTTTGTAAATTCATAACAGAATTTTTGTTTTCTTGTTGTTTTGGGAATTTTTTGTTACTATTTTTATTTTATATTTTTCTGTTTAATTTTGTAGATAAAGAAAAAACATGTTTATTTTTATTTCACGTATCTATCTGATATAGGATAGTATGTTTTTGCTCATGAAGTAGTACTTGCATGGTTCAATTGGGTTCTTGATTTTTTTTTGTTTCCAAAGATCAATACTAATTTTAAATTAATGTGTTTGAAAAAAATAGGCATGCATGTGTGGACATTAATAGGTCGTTGGATGCATCGACAATAATTAGATAATAATCTTGATTATCGTCCAAAACAACTAACAATTTTCAAATCATTCATATTATATTTATATCGCGTACCCAAAAAAATGACAAAATTTAATACAAATTTACTGTTTTATTTTTTGTTTATATATAATCTGATGATAGCAAGAATAATTACAAAATTAAATTGCTTCTGCAGGATGAATATTATATCACACGTTTTTGTAATTCGTGGAGAAAGAGATCGAATGCACAATATAAATGATTTTAAAGCCTATTTTACTAGACTCATATACTGTACAGAAGGTAAAATAACAGTTTATCTAAAAGTAGACAAAAATATATCCTGAGCCTCTGAATCACAATATTAACGCTTTGTCCACAGAAAAATGAGCAGTAGTATGTAGTCTTGTTAAAAATTATAAAAAAAATGAGCATGCATCCTATAGTCATTCATCCGAAAATGATTTCCAGCTAGCAGCTACTCATCTACATAGAACAAACAAGATTAAATAACAAAAAAAATTTGTTAGATGCAATATAATCATAGACTCTGCAGAACTGAATTTATAAAATCAATAAAACAATATTTTCACAATTAAATTATAACACAAAATTACCTTGAGGTAGTGAACTTCATGTTGGCCGGTCTGACCACGGAACATGTTCTGGCAATCTACATTTTTTGTTTACATTTTCGTTTGAGTGCCTGTATTTGATATGTTGATTAAGTTGTTTGGAGTCATCGAATTCTGTATTGCACAAAAAGCAATGTCATTGGATAACTGCAGCTGCGCTGCACTGAAATTTGGCTTCACTTTCTTGCCATATAAAACCGTCTCGCCTTTCTATTTTTAAAAAAGAAAATAGAAAACATAATTACCAATTGGAAATATATACTGCCACAATGTATTTTTATTTGAGTAGGGTTAAAATGTTTCATTGGTGTGTCACATCATGCTCCGACATCATTATCTCGATTTTCAAAGTCTAAATAATCGATCTGAACCGTTCAACATGATCTTCATATTAAAATGTGCTTGATACAAAATTTTATATTTATTGAATTTTTTTTGCTATTTTTTAAGATAAGTACAAAATCACTATTTTTAGAAGATTTCTAGACCATTCAAAACTAGTGACTTTATACTTTCTAAACAATTAGTAAAAAAATTCTAAAAATTCTAAAATTTGTTATCCAAGTACATTTTAATATGAAGATCATGTTGAACTGTTCGGATCAATTATTTAGATTTTAAAAATAGAGATAATGATGTTGGAGCATGATGGGGCACAAAACCAATTGGAGCATTTTAACCCTGTCCTATCCCATGCATGTTGTAAGATATTACTTAACTAATCTACTTTTATGGTCAGTTTCGAACTAGCTGATGATATCACAAAAGTATTGTCTGGTTGAGGATGATTACAGTTCGAAATGGTGTTAAAAAAAATGAGATCAATTGACAGATTGAATAAAATAATTGATTTTATTTAAGTAAGAGACAAAAAATGTTTTTGGACTAGAAAATTTGTAATATAGTTCAAATTGAGAAACATCAATTGCATCTAATGCATGCATTCCATGAAATTATTACATTTGCTTTTACAAGGCTCGATTAGAATCTGGTCAGAACCATATATTAAAAAAAAAAATAGCATCCAAGAAATTACAAGAAATGAAAAAAAGAAGAAAAAAGAACTCAAATTAAGTGCACCTAGCTTGTTGAATAAAATATATAATCTCCTTTTATTTAAATGAGATTCAGAAATGCATTTGAATTAGAAATTTTGAAATTTAATGTTATGTCTTTATAAGCAACTTCAGATAAAGTTTGCCGTTACGATAAGAACTTAAAAAACAGAAATAAGAACTCGGATTAGGCAAGTAATAAATTGAAGAAAAGAGAGAGAGATACTTTGAACGGTGGTTTGGAGGTGGAACATCCAGCTTGTTGATCCTTGGCCTTCTTCTTCAATTTCTGTTTAAATGATCCTCCCATGGTTGATGTCGCTGCCGAAACCTCAAGCTCCAATTCTTTCTTCTTTTAAGTTAAGAGATCGAGTGTCAGACTGTCAGTCTGTCACTGTAAGCGAAAGAATGGGGGGTTTATTTTCTTGAAAAGAGCATTAATTATAGAGAAGGTTAACTTCTGGGTAGGGTCTAGCGGGTCGGGTTAATTAATTCCTTCGGCTCCGTATCAACTGTATAAAACTAGCAACTTGTTTCGAATAATGTCAGGTGCCTACGGGCTTCCCCTAAAAAAAAAAAACAATTAAGTTAATTATTTTTTTATACGTTTGAATTTTTTTATTTTATTTTACTTGGTTTGTTACGTAAGAATTCATTTTTTTATTTTAGGAGAAATTTCATGTATATTTCTCCATATTCTCCAAATTGCATATTTTCCACTCTAAATTTTATAATATCATATTTACCTTTCTCGATTTCAAAAACTCGTAAATTTATCCAATTTATTGACTATTCTATTAAAACTCATTTTAAATTTATAAAGTACCTATTTTATGATGTTATTAAAAAAATAAAAAATATCTACACGTTAAAGAAAAATATTATGTCTTCTAATTGGTCGGTTTTGAAAGCAAATAGTTATCTTCCTTACTTGTAATGCACACACAAGTATATGCATAAATGTCTTTGTATGCGTCACAAGTAGATAAATGAACCATTAATTAGTTATTTCAAATCGATCAATTAAACATTTTTTTTACATATACAATATATTTTTCTTACAAAAGTGTGTGTATATATATAGAAAATTACTAATATGCTATGCATAGCATAGAGGGCCTCCATGCTACGGCTCAATATTTGAGTTTTCAAAATCCTAACGGTCGATCCGAACCGTTCAACATGATCTCCATATGAATATGTACTTGCAAACCAAATTTTACATTTTTTAGAATTTTTTTACTATTTTTTAGATAGGTAGAAAATCACTTGATCTGAAAATTCTGTACCATTCAGACCAAGTGATTTTCTACCTATCTAAAAAAATAGTAAAACAATTCTTAAAAATGTAAAATTTGATTTGCAAGTACATATTCATATGGAGATCATGTTGAACGGTTCGGATCGACCGTTAGAATTTTGAAAACTCAAATATTGAGCCGTAGCACGAAGGCTCTCTATGTTATGCATAGCACTATAGCCAACTCCTATATATATAGGCAAATTCTTCTATGGGCATAAGGACCTATTTGTAAAATGAGCATATTTTCATTTTCAAAGTTTAAACAGTCGATCCGACCGTTCAACATTTTCTCCATATTACAATGTACTTGAAGGTCAAATTTTATATTTTTTTGAATTTTTTTTACTATTTATTAAGATGGGTACAAAATTCAATGGTCTGAATTTGACTAGTTTTGTAAAATACTTAATAAATAGTAAAACAAATCCAAAAAATGTAAAATTTGACCTCCAAGTACATTGTAATATGGAGAAAATGTTGAACGGTCGGATCGACTGTTTGAACTTTGAAAATGAAAATATGTTCATTTTACAAATAGGTCCTTATGCCCATAGAAACATCCCTCATATATATATAGAATCTGACTAATATGCTACACGTAGCATAGAGCCCCTCCGTACTACGGCTCCATTTTTGAGTTTTCAAAATCATAACGGTCGATCCGAACAGTTCAACATGATCTCCATATGAATATGTACTTGCAAACCAAATTTTACATTTTTTCAAATTTTTTTACTATTTATTAAGCCACTTTGAAAATCGCTGATCCAATGGTCAGAAGATTTTACTGTTGTGTACAAATTACTGTTTTTTCAAAGTAGCTTAATAAATAGTAAACAAAATTCTACAAAATGTAAAATTTGGTTTGCAAGTACATATTCATATGGAGATCATGTTGAACGGTTCGGATCGACCGTTAGGATTTTGAAAACTCAAAAATTGAGCCGTAGCACGGAGGGGCTCTATGCTACGCGTAGCACTGTCATATATATATATATATATATATATATATATATATATATATATATATATATATATATATAGTGAGTGGCTAATATCAAAACGTTTGTTCCTAGGTCGTGGAACAAACACTTCGGTTTTTATATTTTCAAAGTCCAAACAGTCGATCGAAACCTCTCAACATTCAATCTATATTAAAATGTGCTTGGAAATTTTATATTTTTAAATTTTTTTTTACTATTTATTAAGCCAGTTTTAAAATCGTTATTTTTAATAATTCAATTTTTTCACTGTTTATTAAAATCAGCAATTTTAAAACTGGCTTAATAAATTAGTAAAAACTTCCAAAAAATGTAAAATTTGGCCTCCAAGCAAATTTTATTATAGAGATCACATTTAACGGTTTGGATCGACTGTTTGGACTTTAAAAATTGAAAAACTAATTGGTTGCACCACGGGTTCGGAACAAACGATTTGATATTAGCCAACCTCTATATATACACACACGCATAAATGTTTGTGTATACATGTCGGTTAACCCTTGCTGATTCAGCTAAATTACATCCACTTATGTTATTGTTAATTCAATATCATTCAGGTTCCACTAGACCAAATAAGTCAATCTCATGTTTGCTCGTTTAACTCTACACAGTTTGAAGTATAAAAGAGTACATTGAATGCTAAATAATCTAAAAGGGTATACGTTGATTAATTAAGCTCAATCATCAAGAACATATACGAACCGGAGAGGATGAGGACTCAATCTTATTTACGATTAGGTTCCGAGTTGAGAACACCATTTACGGAATGTGAAAGTGAAATCAAAGAGACAATTTGTTGGATTATTAAATTAATTCAACGTTAAACTAATATGTAAAATAATTTTAAATTGTATAATGTTAATTTTATGCTTAATTAAAAGTGGTCATATGCGTAATTTAATTTATCAAGTGTTAATGTGTCATATAGAATGTGCATGGACTAATTTTAATATGTAGAACTTAAGATGTAATATTTAATTTAATTATGGACTGAATTGAATAATTACAACATAAGACACTATGAAGTTCCTTGGGTTGTATATATATGATTTGTTATCTCATTAAAGATAACTACGAGAGACTGTTTGAGAAAGCAGAAACAAATGAGATTCTCTAAAGAGCCTTGATATTTTTAAAGTATCGGGTAAGTAGAGTTGCTCTCACGCTAAAAGAACTCATAGATTCATATATGCTTCCACTATTATACTCAACATAGATGGTTCTTTTGGCCATGATAGTTTTCGTTGGCCTCAACATAATTACCATGGAAAATGTTGTTTAATAGGCAATACTTCGACAACATTGCTTGTTCTTTCTCACGAAGCATACTTCAGGTTTTCGCAATTTTTTCTTCACTTATTTTGCATATTTTGCCCAAAAATCATACTTTAATTGAACCGTTAATCAGCAAAAACAATTTTAAAAGAAAATATGTAAGAATTTATTCATAAAGAAACGACAAAAAAAAAAATTCAAATCAATATCTACCATCACGCGGCGGCGAGAGAGGAGGAGACATGTTAAGCAATCTAACTTGGTCTGTTTCAATCTAGCTCCCAGAGAGAGAGAAAAAGGTTCCAAGAGACACAAGCACCAATAACAAAGATGATCGACATCGATCTATAATAATTCTTGCAGATCTAGTCCTTTAGAAAGATCCTTGATTCGCCATTAGCAAGAGATGCACTCTCTCTGCATGTGGGCCCCTCTCCTGTCTGGATCTGACTCTGTAGGTGAGATCAGCCAGAAATAAAGATCTTGGCAACATCTAAGAAAGATCGTATCAAATTGTTTTCATCATGTGTTGTATTTATATTGTTGTGATGACCTGATGATGTAATGGAATAAGAACGGGAATCTAAAAAATATATGTTCTCTGACGAAGCCCGATAAAAATGTCCAATGATTTTGACAATAGGCCTTGTTTGACAAATACATTATGTCGGGATGAATGAAGCGGTAGGGGAGCGGACATATATTAATGTATATACTTTTTTTGAGTCTCATTTTCATAAAGAAAGAGTTAGAGGAAGGAACATGTATTGATGGATATACTTTTTTGGACCTCTTTTTCATAGTTATTATATTGTCCATTTTAATAAATTTTTAAAATGCTGTTGTTATCTACGAAATACGAATAAATTCTCACTTCTTAGAAGAAAAAATACAATTTGAATGGAACCATCATTTCGATATATAACAGGAAATTCAAGATAAATATTTTCGTAATTACCTAGCCTTCTATAATTGTCAAAAAGAAAACTAGTGACTATTGTACCTCAAATTGCCTCAAATTATGTCCCCATTGTCTATGACAGATGGGAATTGGGACCAAATTGGAGGCATTTTAGGGTGTGTAATATAAAAACATACTATTCTGTGCGTTTCGACACAAAATTTTAGACCAGAGAATTTTATTTTATAGTTGAAGAATTTTCAGATTCGTATCAGCTGTTCTCCCACAACGAAAACAGGATCCTACAATTGAAATCTGGCCTCTGCCATGATATATCTATATATATATCAATGTTTTAAATAGCGTTTATAGCGTCATAGCGGGAAGGTTAAAAAAAAACTATAGCGAATAGCGTAGCTATAGCGGAAGCTATCCCAAATAGCGGAAGCTATCCCAAATAGCGTTTTTTTTTTACAAAAATTATATTATATATTTGTACTATATATTAACATTATCTAAAGTTTCATAGAACAATAAATAACACCAAATTAATTAAGAAATTATAATATTCATATTGAACTAGTACAAAAGTCCACGGTTCAAAATATCCATAATAATATCATAAACTATCGATATTTTTCTATACAAAATATCTTAAGCATCATGATTCATTCTTTTTTTTTTCTATACAAAATAAATTTTATGGATCTTTATTTAAGCCCACATAAATTGTCTAAAAAAGTCCAATATGTATAGCGCGCAAATAGCGCGCTACACGCTATGCGCTATAGCGGACCGCTATTACCGCTATAGCGGCCATAGCGCAATTAGCGTATTTTCATGCCATAGCTTAGCGTTTAGGGTCCAAAAACGCTATAGCGCCCCGCTATAGCGCTGCTATAGCGCGCTATTTAGAACACTGATATATATATATATAAAACCTTCAATGAGCGTGTCTGATCAGCAATATGCGGCTTTCTAATATTGGGATATTTATTCACTGATGAATAAAGATGGTGACATGTCACAAATGAAGGGAAAGGCAAGTCGTGTTTAGTCACTCCGTGACTTGTCATGTTGTCGTGTCAGTCTGCTACATATGTTGACAAAATTGAAAAAGTACATTAAATAAATAAATAAATTGGAATTAATGTAAAGAAAAAACGTTGCGAATTGTTTTTTCATATTCTACTTCGTACAAAATAATTATGGCATTTTTATGTTGAGCTGAAATATTAAATTTTTTTTTTTTAGAATTATGTAACAAAACTTATACAAATTAAGATAATGATTAAAAATTGTTTTGTTTTGTAGATATTGATTTGTTATATGTTGTGTTCCATGGCGTTTTGTTATGTCACATCCGTGAAATTATCGAGTGTCGTTAGATAATCACATGATGTTCCGTGACCAGTGTTCTAAATAGCGCGCTATAGCATTTTTGGACCCCAAACGCTACGCTATGACATCAAAATGCGCTATTTGCGCTACGGCCGCTATAGCGACCGCTACAGCGCTATAGCGGTCCGCTATTCGCGCTATTTGCGCTATACAATATGGGTTTTTTTTTTTTAAAGCAATTTATATGGGTTTTAAATAAAGATAAAAAAAAATCTCAAACCGAAATTGAATTTGTTGCTACTTGCTACAGATAAATCAATTTGAAATTGGGAATAGAAATTGAAATTTGAATAGAAAAAAAGTCCAAATCGAAAATAAAATTTGAATAGAAAAAAAAAATTATGTCATGAATCATGATGCTTAAGATATTTTTAATAGGAAAAATCGATAGTTTATGATATTACTATGGATATTTTGAACCGCAATTTGAACTTTGTACTGGTTCAATATGAATATTATAATTTCTTAATTACTTTGGTGTTATTTATTGTTCTATGAGACTTTAGATAATGTTGATATTTAGTACAAATATTGAATATACGAAATGTAAAAAAAAAAAAAACGCTATTTGGAATAGCTTCCGCTATAGCGACGCTATTCGCTATAGCTTTTTTTTTAGCCTTCCCGCTACGACGCTATAAACGCTATTTAGAACCTTGTCCGTGACATATCAAGAAAACTTTGTGTGACATGTCATGATAATTTTTTTTTCAAAAAATAAGTTACGCAAAAAATCGCTCATCAAACAACTTGCTAGTCATATTATAAAATTGACGTGTTTCTTGGGACGTGTTCTTTTACACAAAAAATCACTCGTCAAGTAACTTGCTAGTCATATTATATAATTGGCTACTAAAATATGCTCAAAATATATAACATATACAATATATATGTGATAACCCATATTTTTAAATGTTGATAATCAATCATACCATAATTAAAAAATAAATAAAATTAAATTCACAGATATTTAGAAGTTGAAAAAAAAAACTTTTAAATTAAAGATAACAATCACCTAAACCGAACCTAATTTGATAACCTTTAATAGAATGATTGAACTTTAAAAATTATTTTCACTACAAGCGGGGTCCCCATGGTTACTTTAAAGAGGAGGGCTCAAATGCCCCATTGCTTCATGCCAATCGTGCCCCAACATCTATATCTTCAAATGCAAAGTTCAAACAGATGATCCGAACCGTTCAACATGATATCCATGTTAAAATATGATTGGAGACCAAATTTTATATTTTTTGAAATTTATTTACTATTTTTTAAGATAGGTACAAAATCAGAAAATTCTGGACCATCTAAAAACAATGATTTTGTATCTATTTTAAAAAATAGTAAAAAAATTCTAAAAATATAAAATTTGGTCTCCAATCATATTTTAACATGGATATCATGTTGATCGGTTCGAATCATTTGTTTGAACTTTGCATTTGAAGATATAGATGTTGGGGCACGATTGGACCGAAATTTTTATTTATACCATTTTAAGAAAATCAATTAATAAAATAACCACCGTTTTGCTGACAATTCTAAATCTAGCATGGCCGCAGAATGCCGGAGCGGACCCATATGGGGGGTACCGCAGAATGCCGGAGCGGACCCTCATATGGGTCCGCAGAATGCCGGAGCGGTCCCTGGGGCCGCAGAATGCCGGAGCGGTCCCCTACAGGAGCCTATATAAGGGGCCGCTGGTTTCGGATTTCATATCATTTCAAAGAAGTTTCAATCCCTTCGACCTCGGGTAAGTTTTCTTCTTCTTCTCTAGTTTTAATTTTTAGTGTAGAGTAGTAATTAGGTTTAGGTTTAGGGTTTAGGATTAGGATTTAGGGTTTAGGGTTTAGAGTTAGATATTAATTTAGGATTTAGAATTAGAATTGCACCCAAATTTAATTAGAATTGTACCCAAATTTAATTAGAATTGCACCCAAATTTAATTAGAATTGTACCCAAGTTTAATTAGAATTGTACCCAAGTTTAATTAGAATTGTACCCAAATTTAATTAGATTGTACCCAAATTTAATTAGATTGTACTCAAATTTAATTAGATTGTACCCAAATTTAATTAGATTGTACCCAAATTTAATTAGAATTGTACCCAAATTTAATTAGAATTGTACCCAAATTTAATTAGAATTGTACCCAAATTTAATTAGATTGCACCCAAATTTAATTAGATTGCACCCAAATTTAATTAGATTGTACCCAAATTTAATTAGAATTGTACCCAAATTTAAACCGGACTTTTACCAAACTCTCATATTTGACCAAAAATTATCCAATACAGCATGACATCCAGTAGAGATAGACCATCCTCCAGTAGGGGTACACAGCATGGCCCTACAGCCACGCCATACGAGATGTCTCAGTACATCGAGACAGCATTGGCGGATGTTTCGGGTATCCAGAGTCGCACCGACAGGGTCAGCGACTTCTTGTGGTACCCGAATGTGGAGCATCGGATTTTAGAGGCTGCCACTGGGGTAAGTAAATTTGTCATCCCGAATTTTTGATGAATGAACTTGATCTGACTATTTAATTAAATGCAGAGTTTGGATGCGGTTACGGTTCGTCACAACCGCACTCATCTACGGTACCAGCCGGCGTACGGGGGGGTTTTACGCTCGATGGGATTGTACCAGATATCCCAGATGGCCGAGGAGAACGCTGACGAGGGTTTATCTTCTGGCCTCGTTGAGCGATGGCGTCCCGAGACGCACAGCTTTCATCTCCCCTATGCTAAGATGACAGTCACCCTACAGGACGTCAGTTGCCTGTGGGGTATGACTATTATCGGGGAGCCGGTCACGGGCGTCGAGTACGGAGACTTCCGGGCATTGTGCTCGGAGCTGTTGGGGATCTCGCACGAGGATCTCCAGAAAGAGAAGAAGAGAGGTGAGAAGACCGTGGTCTCGCCCAGCTGCATCAGCTTGGCAAAGCTGCGGGCGAGATTCAAGGATTTTCCGGATCGACCCGATCAGGTATTTGCTTGTACAAGATATAATTTAAATAGTATTATATTTATTTTTTTGTAAGTAATGTTCTAATTTAAATCTATAACAGGTGGTTGTTGACCGACACCTACGCGCCTATATTTTGGAGATGATCACCTGTCGGTTGTTTCCGGATTCGCATGGAGATCAGGTGCGGCTGTGCTACCTCGAGCTTCTGCGCGACCTGTCCACTGCGGGCATGTTCAACTCTGGAGGTGCCACGCTGGCATGCCTATATAGGTAAGAAACACATTCTTATAAATATTTTCAAATATTATACATCGTAGTGTAGTAACACTGACTTTGTAAATTATAAAGGGGTCTTAACACAGCCTGCCTGAAGAAGAACAAGACCTTCATTGGACCGTGCATGTTACTACAGCACTGGTCCTACGCACATCTGATTGTTGGCCGTCCAGTCCTGGCCAACAAGACATATGTGCCGGAGTGGGGCAAGCCAGAGCCGGACAACTGCCCTGCATTTGCCGCCAAGTACTGCTATCCCAAGATTTGGGTGGGTGCAGGGCATGGCGCGTCTCTCGGCATCACATTCTGGAGAAAGGAGATCGAGTATCTCAGAGATGATGCCGAGTTTGTGACTTGGGAGCCCTACAGAGATTATGTAAGTTTACTTTTGTTTTTATTTTGATTTATTCCAGTTCGAATTGATATATGATATTAAATCTATATTTCCAGGTCGAGGTGGATGGCGCACATCGGTCATATCTTGAGATACTGCCGGAGCGATGTCGTCAGCAGGAGCGTTTCTGGCGTGTAGAGGTGCCACTCATATGTTTTCAGGTACCGTAATTTATTTATGCTAGTTATTTACACAAGCGACTTAATTTAATAAAAACAGTCTAACGTATTAAAATATATAGATCATCGAGCATCATTACCCCGGACGGGTCATGAGACAGTTCGGGATGCGCTAGCTTGCTCCGCCCCCGGCACCGATCAGCGAGGAGGTCTGGCAAGGGCTGCACCATCCCAGGGAGACCACTGCAGGCAAGGACTGGGGGATTACCCGTGCAGATTACGTGTTCGAGGCAGGAGCTGCAGATCCCCCATTGGCCGAGCCCGACCGTCAGATGGATGTCGCGCCAGTGTAAGAATTTTTTTTATTAATTCAAAACTTCAACTATAGTTTTTTGATTGGAATATCTAACATTTGTTGTAATTCGTACAGACCTTACAGAGATTGGTACCAGGATCATGGCGCGTACACCATATTTCTCGAGGGATGCATCGGCGACAACCCGCATGAGCGGGTACCGAAGCCGAGGGATCGTATGGGACGGATCCACGGTATTATCCCCGCCGGCGCACCTTTCGCAGCCACGGTATTTTTAATTTGAAGTTTCAAATTCAAAACTATTAATATTTACAATTGTACAACTACTTCATAATTTTTCAATTTTCAGGCATTATATCTTATCAAGAGTTGCGTCATAGGGACTACGATGGCCGTCACCAGGGGATGGAAGAGGCTCGGGAAGGTCATTCTCAAGCACAACGTACCTGCGGTGTGCCAGTGTGGGTACAGGGCGCGCCTCGACTCTCTACTGAGGTGCGCTGGCTTGGGCGGTGTTGATGCAGTGGACGACATATCTGACGAGCCTGATGTCTATGTCCCCTACACTGGTGATGAGGACGTGTTTGCACCCGTCCACGGCGCTGAGACGGTCGGTCAGGCGTTCGACCGAGGTGCCGAGTTGATGCGCCGAGCCGCACAGGACGCCATGGGATCCCAGGCTAGGATGCCTACCGAGGTATAATTTAAATTAAAATACATAACTGTGATTTTTTTCTTATTCAATACATTATCTAATTTGTAAGCTACTACAGGGTGGAGACGAGGAGGAGGACCCGTTCCAGTTCAATATCTCCACTGAGTATGGCACAGAGGGAGATGGACTGTATTCTCCGGGTTACAGTCCCACTCAGACAGCACCTCCTGCCTATCAGCCAGGGTATGTTCAGACAGACCCCATTCCGCCTTTCCCTGGCCAGTCCTCACAGCAGGTACCTCACCCTTCCCTCCACGATGACCCCATTGCCAGACAGGCGTTTTTATTCACGTAGGCTGAGTCTGGACAGACCACAGTTTTTGGTCCTGGGGTCCAGCAGACATCCGAGATTGAGGAGGTTCGCCAGGAGCCGGTTCAGTCTACGGATGTCCAGGCAGACGACTCTGCATCCTCCGCAGATACTGACGAGACGCCACTCTGCAGGCGGGGTCGGGGGTTTAGGAAGAAGAAGGCGAGGACGGTGTTTAGTCCAGAGCCTTAGATTTTGATTTGTTGTACTGTTAGGTGTTTTGTTAGATTCTTATTTGTAGTATTGGTAGATGTTTTGTTAGATACTTATTTATTTCGTTGATTAGTTTCTTTTTTGTTTGATTTTGTTGTTATTTATTTATTTTGTTGATTTCATTATCTCAGAATACACAAAAGAATTTCAAAGAAACCACATATCTAAAATATCTAAAATATTTCAAACGAACGACATATCTAAAATACGATACGACCAAAAATCAATTTAAACCACGTTCGAAACTAAATAAATAACCCTTATCAAATTACAATTTCGTATTTCTAAAATAAAAAATAAAGGGTCCGCTCCGGCATATAGCGGCCCCAGTGACCGCTCCGGCATTCTGCGGTACCCCCCATATGGGTCCGCTCCGGCATTCTGCGGCCGTGTTAGATTTAGAATTGACCAAAAACAATGGTTATTTTATTAATTGATTTTTTGAAAATGGTATAAATAAAAATTTCGGACAATTGGAGCATGAAGCATTGGGGCATTTGAGCCCTCCTCTACTTTAAAAACTTTTAAATTAAAGAAAACAATCACCTAAACTCTCTCACTATATCTCTTCCTAGAGTTGTGTTCAATATCTCCCTTTTTTTGTGTCATTGCAAAATTTATTAAATTTCTTATCTGATTGGATGTTGTGAGGCTTAGACATTTACTTTTGATCATTTCTATTACTTTTTGTTTAATCGGAACTATGAGACCTAGTGAAAATGCGACAGAAAAAGGAATTATGGGGAATTTAATTATTAGGCGACTTGGGCCTTTGAACTCTTAAATTTTTTAAGAAAAAGGAACTGGATTTTAAAGGGACTTGAGCTGAGAATTTGAAACTTGAAATTATGGACTGAATTGGTTGAACAATCATAACGAAGCTGAATTGAATTAAAGGGGTTAAGTCAACTGATTGAGAGATTAAGAAAATAATGAAATAATTGATAAAGAGATACCATTAGTTAAGCATGCTATAAATAAAATAAAACGTAAATAGAAAATGTAATGTTGAATATAATTACTATTTAATCGATATAATTAGTATATTTATAATTACAATACAATTTATCTTATATGCTTGCCTATATAATATTTGGATATGTCAATGTATATTCTAAGTACATATAAGCACAAATAGTATGAAGTCTAACGTATGTATATAACATGCATAGTTCTTTATCAAATTAGACAAATGTAGGCACTAAAGTTAAAGTAACAAAACAGGGAAATTGATGGATTTTTTTTAAAAATAGTAATTAAAATAATTAAAGTTAAAGAACCAACATGATTACTGGGTTTTTTAAAAAATAGCAAAAACCGAATAGCCTATTCGGTTAAGGGGGTTTTTTTTTGCTTCACCGAATAAGCTATTCGGTTTACCCTATTTTCACAAAAACAAATCCCGAACTATGTAACATTTCGTGTAACACCTCCTAAACCGAGATGGCAATTCGGTTTGGGGATTTTTATTTTTTATTTTTTATTCTAAACTGAATTGGCTATTCGGTTTGGGGTATTTTTAATTTTTTTATTTGAAACCGAATTGGCTATTCGGTGTTGGCATGCTTACAGGATAATTGGCATGAAGTGTTAAAATGTAAAATACAAAAAGCAGTGACCCTGCTTACAGGATAATTGGCATGAAGTGTTAAAATGTAAAATACAAAAAGCAGTGACCCTGCTTACAGGATAATTGGCATGAAGTGTTAACTTGGTAACATATCGTATTGCGGGTTACTGATAAATTAAATCTACACTGCTTTGTTTGCTTCAAGCATGCAACTATGCAACCCCTTAATTTCACATGTTTAGACTTTAGACACTGTTTTTCACCGGCTGAACCGATGGATGCATTTAGCTGCCGTTGCAGCCTAAAAAAAAGTTCCAACTAAAGAAGCTGACAATATAAATATATTATTATAACTTGCTTCTTTGAGAGAGTGAGTAGGTGAGTAGAATCCAAGTTAGAAAAGAGACATTATTTAAAAATACTAAGGTTGATAATATTATTATAAATTCCTTTATCAAATAGGCTATTTGGTTAAGTTAAAAAATTTACTTCACCGAATAGCTTTTTCGGTTAAGCATATAAATGGGTATTCTGTGGCAATGTTCTTACAACTCCCACTTAACCGACTGCTTAACCGAATTGCCTATTCGGTGAAGCAAAAAAAAACCTTAACCGAATAGGTAACTCAATTTTTATTATTTTTGTAAAAAATCCGATAATAATATTAGTTCTTTAACTTTAATTATTTTAATTACTGTTTTAAAAAAAAATATTTCGATACAGAGATGTCATCTAGGTTATTAATAAATTAAAGTTACGACGTGTAGGTTATCAGATCTATCTTGATTCGGCCGCGTACAAGAAGACTGACCATGAATATGATTTGACCGGTACAGACGAGGATCCAGCAGGCTACCCCTACGAGTAGCCTCATCATACCTCTGCCAAAATGTGAGCAATGCTTAATCCTTACATATCTTATGAGGGAGTATATGGTATTATGCATATCACGAGTTAGTTTGTAATACGGATCAATATTTTTGTTTTTAAAATTATAACTGTTGATCCGAACGTTCAACATGATTCTCATATGAATATGTACTTGCAGGCCGAATTTTATATTTTTTAGAATTTTTTTATTATTTTTTAAGATAGATAGAAAATCACTTGATCTGAACATTATGGACCATCCAAAAATAATAATTTTCTATCTATCATTAAAAATAGTAAAAAATTCTAAAAAATATAAAATCAGGTCTGCAAGAACATATTCATATGAAATTATGTTGAACGGTTTGAATTGACTATTAGAATTTTGGAAACGAAAATATTAATCCATATCACGGACCAAATCGTGCTATGCATAGTACCATAGACTCACTCATATCTTATTTATACTTCTCTATTTTAGTACTAGTAGTTACTGAAGAAAATAATGTACTGAATGGCGTCTCTTTAATTTATTTCAACACGAGAGAAAGTTATATTTAGAGAACCTGAAATTAATGTAAAATCCTCCGCTTACTGTGCGTTTATATATAATTAATTAACCACACTTGAATCATTGTTGACATTTGATTACTTATTACCAATAAAGGAGGCGCTATTTTAAGAACAATAATTTTATTATTGATTCATTGTAAATATTCGGATTGTTCTTAATTTAACACTACTCTTTTATTATGATATCTTTATATAAAGTAATTACTGAATAGATCTAAAAAAGATGATGTGACCTGTTGCGTTTCCTTATTTCATATAAAAATTACAAAAGGTAATTAAGAAATAGCACCAGCTATTATTTAAAGGAAATTACGACAGAAAGCTAAGAATTGATTTCTAATTTCTGATAGGAAAAAAAAATTAAGTTATTATAAAAGAAACCAAAAGTTAAATATTTGTGAAAGCAAGCATCCTCTTAGCGAAACCAGCAGGCAGCAGTCGTCGCCCTCCTATTCTCTCAACAAGGTATGTATCTTTCTACAATTTTTTTTTTTTTTTTTGCAACATCCCTCTTTCTACAAATTAAGATATGAGAAATGATATATTCTTACTGCAGAAAAATTTTAAATCTAGTATTCTTGCTCTAATCAGATTTCAAATTCGGAATTGGCATCCGGAATCCAAAATACATTTACTGGGGTAAAACATAATTAAGCCAATTGAAACTCAATTGAACAATTAATTATTACCCAATCACAACCTTGCTCCATGTGGGAAATTCTATAGCAGCACATGTACATGTAGACATATAGCCAAATACATGCATGTTTAAATCATTTACCTATGAAATAGTGGTGTTACTGTTACAATCATTAATACTGATACAAGCATCACTAATTTTGCTATCATTCTGTTTCATCTATGGACTTGGAACTGGTTCGAGGTCGAAATCATCACTTCTCTATTGTTGATAAGAGTTAAACTAATGATTAGTATTTTTTGTGATCACAATTCACAATATTAATTCTTGAATTCACATTTTAAATACTTGATCTATATAGGTTCACAATTGCTTTGAAAAGGAATTATATATAATGGGAAATTGGTCAGAACTACCGCGTGATTTGCTCAGATCAATTACGAGCTTTCTTCCTATTGCCAACATACATCGTTTCTCTTCTGTCTGTCGGGAATGGAACTTTGTCTCCAAAGAAAGAACACATCCTCCTGCCGCACAACTACCATGGCTTGTTCTAACCGACCATGAAATCACCAAAAAACGGATGTTTTACAACATGTCTGAAAAGAAATATTACCAGTTCGACATCCCAGAGCTACATGGTGCACGTTGCCATGGATCTTCTTTTGGATGGCTCTTTGTTGTGGGCCCAAGACTAGAAACACATCTCATAAATCCTTTTTCGGGGGCTAAGCACTCACTCCCTCGTGCGCCACCTTATAATTTCAAAAGAGAATACTATGATGATTATTTGATAGAGTACGGCTATAAATTCCCATGTATTTTGGAACCGTGCATTTTCTCTTATGAACTCATGCAACGGATTATTGTGCACAAAGCTATACTTTCAGCTGATCCTAATAAGTGCACTGATTTTGTGCTCATGATAATGCTTAACGGAGATCATAAGTTGGCAATATGGAGAGTGGGTGATAAGGATTGGACGATTTTTAAAGAGAACAGATACATTTTAGAAATCACATGCTTCAAAGGGCAATTTTTTGCTCTTCTTGCGGGTAATAAGTTTGCAACTGTGGATGTGGGTCCGGAGCCGAAACTCATAAAACACAAACAATGTTTGCGTGAGTGTACTAGTGGGGCTGCCCGATACTTTATCAATGTATCTGATATAAGCCTCCTACTTGTTGTAAGGAGAACCAAGAAGGATGAAAATGATGATGAACATTTTACAACTTCAGAGTTTCGAGTTTTTGAACTTGATTTGGAAGAAGTTGAAGCCTATGAAATAGAAGATATAAATGGCGATACATTGTTCCTCGGTAAAAATAGCGGTATCAACGTACCTTTCCGGGAGTTTAGTGGTTGTAGAGAAAATTGCATCTACTTTTCTTCGGACGCATGTGATGGTTTGCCGGAGGAGAAATATGGATATGATGACATGGGTGTTTGGAGCATCGTGGATGAAACAATCAAACCATTATTTGAACCGAATGTATACATGTCTCCAACATCATGTCCTATTTGGTTGGTACCAAACCCCTGGTAAATCAAGTTAATCACTAATTAATTAAACTAAATCAAGCATATTTGGATGTGCATGTAGGAGATAAACCCTTTCTTTTAGTTATTGTTTGCTCTTATTTTGTGTAACCGGTATGAGAACTTTGTAGATTCTTAACAGTATTTTTTTTTCCTTGTTGTTGTGGGACACTTTTGCTATTATTTTGTTTTATGTTTTTCTGTTTAATTTCGTAGATTAGAAAAAAAAAATGTTTGTTTTATTTTATGTTTTATTTCACTCATCTAGATATATATCTTATATAGGATAAATAGTCTGTTTTTGCTCATGAAGTAGTACTCGGTTCAATTAGGTTCTTGATCTATTTTTTTGGGAGATCAACTAATTTTAAATTAATGTATTTGAAGAAAATAGACATGCATGCTTCGAAATTTATAGGAGATGATGTGATTACGCCATGTCATCAAATAAATGTTATTTCAGCATTGTCATTGCGCAATTAACTTTTATATTAGCTAGCTTAGATATGTGAAATTAAACAGTATTCAAAATATTACTATATTAATTTTTGAGTGGACTTGAACAAAGTACAATAATGTGCAAGAATGAAATGAACAAAGAGAAGTCAAGAGACTCAATAAAATTAACCAAGTTTAATAATTTAAGTCTCTAATAAAAATTAACAAACTTTTCTATTAATTTATTATGATTACAGCAGAGAAAATCAAGCAAAAATAAAATTTTACAAACAAAAGTTGTTTTCCGTGATATCTCTTAATAATTATTAGTTCTTAATTTATATTTCCTTTTTCATCAAATATATATCGATGGACATAGAATTATAGCATAACTAGTGAAAGTTGTGACCTGTGAGTAACACCACTATTTCATACGTAAATCATTAATTCAAACCGATATTTTTCCCACATGTCTACACTGCTATAGCAAAAAAAAAAAAAAAAATAATAATTCGTTACTTTTTAGGACAATTTAATTTTCCTAGTGAAAAATTCATAAACTAACTTGAACTCTATTTTATTTTATTAAATTATTTTTGGAAGACCTGAAATTCTAGGAAATTAGTCCCATTATCTTAAGGCCCAATACCAACCAAAGAAAAAAGACTTGAGTAAACAAAAGACAACATTATTTTACTTATCTAATAAAACTTTTACATATGGGTTGTTGGATGTATCGACAATAATTAGATAATAATCTTAATAATCGTCTAAAACAACTAAAAATTTCAAAATCACCAAGCTTCTTTGTGAATTCAACTCTAAAACTTATCGGATTGGTTTCAAATGACGAAGCTGAACTGTTCAAACTCATCTACCTTACGATTGATGCGTCTACATACGAAAATTAAAATTTTTTGAATTAATTTGGTATAAAGTCAAACGGTCAAAATTATAAGGTTTATAAATTAATTTTAATGCATTCATTTTTTGAATGTTTTTTTACCACTTGACTCTATACAAAATTAATTCGAAAATTTAATTTTTTTGCATATAGAAGCACCACTCGTAAGGTAGATGAGTTTCAACTGGTTCGGATTCGTCATTTAGTATTTAAAGTTGATTCACAAAGGAGCTTGGTGAATTTCAGAACACCTTAGTTCTACTCATATATTTATATCGCGTACGTATAAAATGACAAAATTTAATACAAATTAACGAGTAAAACTAGGGTGTTCCTAAGTTCACCAAGTCCCTTTGTGAACTCAACTCTAAAATCTATCGCATTGGCTTCAAACGATAAATTCAAATGTTGAAATCCTTCTATCTTACGACATACAAGTGATGCGTCTATATACAAAAAAAATAAAATTTCCAAATTAATTTTGTATTGAGTAAAAGTGGTAAAAAAACGTTAAAAAATGAATACATTAAAATTTTAATAGATTTGTCGTTTGAACGCATCTACTTTTTGGATTTATCATATCACACATTCTTAGAAGGACAAAATTAAATTGGATTCTAAACCCAGTTTTACTAGACACGATATACTGTACAGAAAATAAAAGAACAGTTTATTTAAAAGTAGACAGAGAAAATTAAAGACCCTAAGCGTCTTAATCACAATATTAAGAACATTTTGTCCATACAAAAATAAGCAGTTTAATTTGTTCATTGATCAGTATCTTAATTTTGACTCATTAATCCGAGAAGGATTTCCAGTGGCTCCTCATCTGCATGGAACAGAACAAAGTAAAAGAAAAAATAGTTAAATGCAATTAATCATAGACTCTGCAGATATAATATTACAAAACCAAAAACACAATATTATAAATAACAAATAACAAATTAAACACAATTACCTGCAGGTTAGTGTAGTTCATATTCACCGGTCTCACGGAACATGTTCAAACAGAAGGAACATTTCTCGTTTAAATTTTTGTTTGAATGTTTATCTTTGTTGTGAGATTTGAGTTGTTTGTCATCATTGAACTCATCACCACATGAGAAGCAGTGCTTCCTCATAAACTCAAGCTGCGCTGCAGTAAAATTGGGTTTTGCCTTTTTGCCACACAAAACCCTCTCTCCTTTCTAATTTAAAAAAAAAAAAAAACATAATTAGCAATTGGAAATACTTCCATAATTAATTTAGAGAATCCGGTTTTTCCTAAATACTGCCATAATTAGCATGAGCCATATATAATTCATACATGAGTAGGGTTCAAATGCCTCCATTTTTTGTGCCTCCACTATGCCTCCATTTTTTAAAAATGTAATAACTCAAAATTTAAAATTTAAACGTCAAAATAAAACCATTGGATATGATTACATCATTTTATCTATGCACGTGTAAAAAATTGTGACATTTCAAATTTGTTTTGGTTGTCGTCAAGAGCTTGTAAAAACATACTAATAGATAATGTTCTTCACTTAAATTATTGAATAATAAATGTTTGGCCATTAATATGTGCAGTCAAGTTAATCTACATATTTCCATAGTAAGAATGAATTGAGAAAAAAAAAAAGATATGAGTTCATTTATTACAAAAATTAAAAGAATCTCAATTATTTAAAATAAGAAAGAATGAATTGAGAAATAATACTAAGAAAAATATATAAGCCTTTTATAATCGCAATTTATTATCCACTACCTTGATTGGTTTTTTATATTGTCTGACATATATATGTGTCTAACAAAATTATTGATAGGAATTAAATATCTATACAAATTCAGTAGAGCACAATAGAATTAATTTCATTCGGTTGATTAATTTAGAACTCAATTCTTTATATACCACAATGAATATTGAATAATGGATTGATGAGAAAGTCATTGTTACTAAGTTTCTACAATTCTCAAAATTTATCTCTATTTAATATTTACTACTCATGTCACTGACTTAGGATTAGAGTTTATATAACGTATATACATTATAAAAAAAATAGCAAGATACATGTTTACGGTAATGATCTGGTCAGAAGAACCAGAGATTAAAAAAAATAGCAAGAAGTTACAAGAAAGAAAATAAAGAACTCAAATTTAAGTGCACCTAACTCCTTTACGGTAATGATCTCGTCAGAAGAACCAGAGATTAAAAAAAAAATAGCAAGAAATTACAAGAAAGTGTTATGAATATAATGGATGGTCCATTCACGTTGTAACTTTCAATATTAATCTTCATATACTACTCCACTATCCCACTACCATTGGAATTTATATCCCACTAGTATTTGAAATTTAATCTCTTATTTATTATTGTAATGGCTTTTCATTTACAATTTGTGGCCTATAAATAGAGGCATTGTAATCTTGTATTACACACATTTTTAAAGAAATATATGAATAAAGATATTGTCATCTTTTACATTCTCTCTATCTTGTTTATATTTGTTTATCTTTATTTTATAACACGTTATCAGCATGAGAGCTCTACTAGTTGAAGATTCGAGGTAACTTTGATATCTTTTATTTCAATTATATCTAAATAAATAATGCTTCCAATAAGAAATTAAGTTATCAATTTATGTATATTTATTTTAAGATATGTAGTATGATTCATATAATTTTATATGAAATGCAATTTTTTTTATAATTTAATTTTCGGGAAGAAGATTTAAAGAAATCTTTCTGAAGAAGATTTATATGATGTACAAATTTTGTATGATGTTCATTTTGTTATTTTTTTTTCAATAATTTAATCTTCTCGAAGAAGATTTCAAAATATATTAAGAAGGTCTTCCTGAAGAAGACTTCAAAAGATATTAAGAAGATCTTTCTGGAGAAGATTTAAAGAAAAAATTATATGATGTGCAAATTTAACATGTTAGATAAAAAGGGAATAATGGAAAGAATAACAAACAAGAAAATTCATGTTATCATTGGTCATATACCTGTAGTACACCGAAACATCATGTTCACCTATGTAAATCATCATTAAAAAAAATTAGGAGAAAAAAAATGGAGACAAAATTTTATTTGTGAATGTGGTCTCGATCTTAACCAAATTAATATTTACTCATTGAATAATATTCATATTAGATAAATGTCTAAACTTACTACATATGATACTGTTATTCATATTATATTGTAATTCGTATTGGATTTGTATATTAAAGACATTCATCTTTGCTGATTTTTTTTATCATTTTGCTTTATGTTTCTTATCTCATTTTTTAAGAAAATGGATAACTGATATTTTAGTTCAAAATATTCATATTGAAATAAAATATATTAATATTTTGATTATATTTCTTATTTTCTATTTTTTTATAAGACCTTTATAAATATTAAAAAAATTAATTAACTTAGTAATATAAAATCAGTAAATACAAGATTTTGTATATCCTTCCACTGAAATAAGTTTTGAATATATGATAGTGATATATAGTATGATTGACTATAAGATTTTGTATGGTTGGCATTCTTAATAAAAAAAAAAAGAATATTACAAAGGAAATAATACGAGCAATTTTGCATTTCTGTTTCTATCATGTCTGCATTGTACTATCATTTATTATAAGATAATACTTGTACTCAGTAATTTACAACAACTGTAAGTATGGTTTACCAAAAGAGAAATGCATAAATATGTACGTTTTTAATTCTATATTTGTATACATGAACAATCTATTAAGGTGCATAAATGATGGAAATTTTAGTATATGATATACGTTATGATGTATATAAAAAAAAGATATTTTTTTTATTTAGAAATATAAGAAGCAAATGTTAGTACTATTTCAGGTAGTACAAATTGATTGAAAGGTCCGGATGAGCAGCCTTTTTATTACATGGAGGAATACAAATTTATATTGATGATGCATTATATTCTTCTAAGTCTCAAAAGAATTTGTTAAGCTTTAAGAATATCCACCAAAATGAATATCATGTTGAGACAACTAATGAAAAAAAAAATGTTGAATGTATGTATATAAAAAACAATGCATATTGAAAACAAATTGCATATGTTTTCCTCCGACTTGTACTGCGCATATATTAGTAAAATTGAAGCACAAGTTATTGTAAACCAGCAGTTTACAGATAAAAATATGTTTATAGTTTGGCATGACCGGTTGGGTCATTCCGAATCAAAATGATGTGAAAAATAATAGATAATTAATGTGGACATTCATTAAAGAACCAGAAGATTCTTTAATCTTATGAATATTTATTTGTTGATTTCATTTCTAAAACGTATACAAGATGATATTTGTAGACCAATATATCCACTATGTGAACCATTTAGATATTTTATAGTTATAATTGATGCATCAATAGTATGGTCACATTATCAACTCGCAACTTGACGTCTGCAATATTATTTGCTCAATTGATTTGATTAAGAGCATAATTTTATGATTATTCAATTAAGAAGACACGTCTAGACAATATTCATGAATTTATTTCTCATGCATGTCTATTAGAATTGATGTTGTACATCATGTAGCTTATGTTCATACACAAAAATAAGAACTTTTATTTTGCATGTAACAACACTAATGCGCATCATGCCAACAAGCTATTATAAAACTTCCCCTTTGTAATTGGTTTTTGGTCACATACCTAATATTTTCCAGTAGGGCGCAGAAAGTTGCACAACGGGATGGAAGGTGTGTGCATGTGCTAAATGTCTCATGGTTCAATGCTCTCGATTTTTAAGACATGGGGAGAGAACATCGAATTTGAAACATTCATTTTCTTTCTACAATTCCTTCGGGTCACCCTCGACAGACCTACTATTCATAATCAGTCTATCGAGGGAGTTTATTAATTGTGGGGACGTTTAACTCCCAGCGGGCGCAAGCCTCCGCTGTTAATTACATCATATGACCCTTCCAAGTCATTACTGAATACCTCGTCCATTCCGGAATTTGTGCCTATTTGTTGTGAATTGAATAATAGGGCTAAAGGGGGACTTATGTATTGGTTTTGGTTTTGATTGATTTTCTATATGTTTGGACATATGTGTATGTGATTCTTGTATTAAGAATGATGTTTATTGCTTCTAAAAATAGGAATTTGGATGTTTGAGAAGTGTATGTACATTATTTGTTTATATTAGGTTTCATGGCATGTTTATTTACATCCTTGTTAATTATTTACATTTTTATAAAATCATTTAATTTTGAAGAAATGGTATTTTGGTCATTTCAAGACTTTGCTGATGCTTGAACATGCTTGCTTTTGATTTAGAACATAGATAATTGGATTTGAGTTCATTTGGAACTGATTTGAGTCAATTTGGACTTAAAATGAGAAAGTTATGATTAAAAAGGATTGGAAAGGACTTATTTGTAAATTTTTATATTGTTTCCAAGGGCCTATTTACAAGACTGAAAGGGCGTGAATTTATAATTTGGGCTTTAGATAAGGTTTTATATGAAAATTAGGCCTTTAGGGGTTTGTTTGAGAGGGTTTTAGGAAACTAAGGGTCTTTTTGTAATTTTATAGGGGCCTTATTGTGATTTAAAGTTTGCCAGAGGGACTTCTTTGTAAATGATTTTGGTTTAGAAATTTTATTTATTAATTAGGCTTTAAGATCTGGATTTTGGGCTTAAAGATGTGTATTTTGGGCTCCCAATATCTGTGCTTAATATCTGGAGCGTAGACTTGAACTTTGAGATAGTGCATGAAGTATTTATTATATGACAAGTGGACCCCAGGGACGGATTTATATAACAGTCGGTTCAGATTTCTGCTTCAAGATTCGGGCTTTATTTAAAATTTTCTTTTAGCGCCTAGATCGGTCGACCCTAATTGCTTTGAAATACGTGCAGCTGAGATTTGGGTCAGGTTCCAAACCCGAACTAGGGATCCGGTAAGCCTTCATCTCCGATGGGGTTTCCGACGACGGCGAGCCGTGGGGAGGTCACGGTTAGCATCGTCTCGGTGTCAGGAATGAAAAGCACCTATTGTCGGCCGTCTCCGGTCACAGGAAGTGGTGATTCGCTGTTGAGCTTGGCCGTGACATTCAATTTTGATTTTAATTTCGTTTATTTCAAATTGAATTGTAGTTTTCTTTAATTAAATGCTCAAATGACACCGTATCATCATGTGAGAGATAATAGAAATGTCAATTTAACATTTTTCTGAGCATTAATCAAACTTGGGTTTCGGGTCTTTTGGTTCAGTACAGGTTTGGTACCGATTCAATATCAATTTGGATAATGAACTTCCTCAAATCAGAATTGGAACATTTAGGATGTAAATTTGAGTTTCAGTGTCCTAATGAGATGTTTAGAGTTATCAGTTTCATTGAATTTTGTTTTTTAAGCATTAGTGCATATTAATTTCATGATATTTTTGATTTTTCAGCAAATTGAATTAATTTATAAATTCTGATTTTTGTTAAGGATCATGCAATCTTTCATTACTAAATCATAAAAGGGTATATATATTATGTTCAGGATGAGTTTCATGAATTTCAGAATTTTATTTCTACTTTTAACCATTTATTTCAGCTGAGGGGTAGTGGAGGTAATTTTTCAGTTTTAAATGCTGATTTTCTGTTTTGTTAAAAGCTGAAACTTTGAAAATTCATAGAAAATAGAAGTAAAATCCAAATAATGTAAAATTTGTGTCCATTTTATGTATTTTTAAGTCTTCTATCTAACTGTGATATTCATTTTTCAATTTGGTCCTTAAATCATTTTTATTGCTCAATTTTACCAGCAGGTCCTTTTTATCTTTTAATGCTGAATTTTCTGTTTTTAATGCTGGACTTTGGAAATTCATAGAAAATTGAAATAAAATCAGAAAAATATGAAATTTATGTCAATTTTGTGTGTTTTGAAGTCCTCTATATGATGGTGAAATCCATTTTCCAGTTTGGTCCCTGTACCAGTCCAGATTATGCCATTTACCAGCAGAGGTCAATTTAGCATCTTTGAGTGTTTTCTTTGTACCAATGGTACATGCTTTGTGATTTGGTGTTGGTCCACTGTTCCAGAGGATATTAGGGACTGCTTTAAGGTATTTGCAACCGAGTTTGTGAGTCATCCATCATTTAAATGAATTTTCATAGCTTTTGAGCTATTGTTTGGCATTAACAAACAAAAAGAAAAGAAGACAAGCTCCAAAAATCACATTTCACATTCTTGAATATCGAAAATTATCAGAAAACTGAAAATTTGCATGGAGGTCCCTGATTTTTATAAAAAATCACATTTTTGGTGTTTTGAAGGACATATCATTGAGATTTCATTAAGCTTAAAGATGCAAATACCATGAACAAGTATAACTTGTTGTTTATTTGCATTTTAAACCTTCTATCTCTCACTATTTATATATTTGAGATATTTTAACTCCTTTTTAGCATGATAGCTTAAAGAGATCAAATATTTTCTCATATATAAATAGGTCGAAAAGGGCAAGTCATTGAAATATCATAGATTTAAAATATAAATGGCATAATATAGATAATGCTACTGCCCTTTATACTTTAAACCTCAATTTCTCACTATTTACACATTAAATCATTTAATTTTCTTTCTTGACTTGATCATACATGAGCATATTCATGCACAAGGAAATCAAATATCTTTTAATGTGCAAAATGGCCCCTTTAATAGGAATTAAGGAAGGAGCTATCCAGCTCAACTTCAATAATCCTTTGTTATATGTTCTTTTTTTATTCATTCTTTAATTCCATTAATAAAATAATTAAATGAATTAAATAATGGAGCTATCCAGCTCAACACCCTTATTAGACATCATTTGCTCATTTCATACAAGGATTAAAGAATTTTAGAGAAAAAGAAAAAAAGAAAAGGGAGAAGGCAGAAGAGGCAGAGAAGGAAAGGAAAGAGGAAAAATTTATATTTTTATACTTTTGTCATTATTTTCATGAAAATCACCAAAGGGCAAGAAAGATGCAAATAAAGAGATTATAACATATTTGTACTACATATATATATATTTTTTTATGCTTAAAAGAGAAGAAAATGCAAGAAAAGGGAATAAAATATTTTTGTTTGATCATCAAGCTACATGCTCTTTTTATTCATTCTAAGATGAACCAGAAATCATGCTACTCTCACATTCATCATTTTTGATAGTTTTAAAATAAAGAAGGAATAAAGGAAAAGAAGAGCAAGACTAAGGCAGTGAAGAACAAACAAGAAAGATCATCAAAAACCTTCTTCATTTCGATTAAAATAACATATGTACAGATCATTGCTCATTTGAGCTTACATCCTTTCAGGTATGAATTACTTTTCTAATTTGCTAAAAAGCTTGAAACTTGAAATTTCTAACTTAAACTCTCTTGAAATTTGAACTTTCTAATTTGCTCTTTGCACAGGAGTTTATGGAGGAGAAGAAGTATATCATTCTTGAGTATTTGGGGTGCCTTATATAGGGCAGCAAAGGCTTAGGGTTTAGGGTTTTGGTGATGTGGCATTTGCTATGCACACCAAGTGCTTGATCAATGGTCTAGATCGATTTGATGCTCCCACATACATGGCAAGGATTGCCCAATAGGGATTTGACATGTCCCCAATCTTTGATTGAACTTTCCTTAGCCCTTGGATTATCTCGAGAGCAATGCATTGCATCCTTAGCCATTGATTTACTGCCGCATAAGGAATGGAAGGTTGTATTGCGTGCTCCAAACCTTCTGGAGAAGATTCTCCTATTTTGGCAGCACCCTGTGATCATTAGACGCGTGTCTTGGGGACCAACCAGCTATTTACTAGCTGTTGAATTAGCGGTATGCTATGTCAAGCTCAGTCTCGGGCTTAAAGTGCACCCGACTTGTTTCTCATAACTTGATATGCAAGAAGGCAACAAGTGGCATCGTAATGCACCTTTAACCATGTGCCAAAGAATACTAAACCCTTCCCGCAGTTAATTTGACAGGTCTCGGGTACACCTGACTCGGCACAGTGCCTCATTCATGAACCGGCTTAATTGCGGCCTTCTCTTTCAAGTTGGCACCTTTATTCATATCGTATCAATGCCCAGAGGGTCTTCCTTGAACTAATTTCTCATATGTTAGCTCAAATCAGACAATTCAAGCGACACTCTCTTCTTCTTCTCGGGTGAGATTAGCTTCATGCAAACCTCTTTTTTTTTTATCTCTAAACATGCATAAATTGGAGAGAAGAGGCGCTTCAGTTTGAGTATCTTGCGGTCTCATTCTTTTATTCTCTTCCAATTTCATCATTCAAAAACGATTCTGGTGCGAGATAGAAGAGAAGGAGAAGAAGACTGACAAGGAGGGCCCACTGTCAGCTCCTCTGAGGCACAGTATCGTTTCTTCTTTTCTTTCTTTTTTATTTCTTAGTTGCACTCAGTGCTTTGTGAGCCATGCAAAGGTTATAGCACGGAGCACGGTGATCCAAGTCCAGTTGAACTGAAGGGGTCAAGTAACGCGGACGCCGTTCTTTAATTTGAGCCCAACCATTGGATCTGTCCGGTTTAGCATACACCGAGTCGCTGACATACTTAGCCTATGGGTTATGATCCCTTGCACCGTGTTCAGGGATAGTGAGGGGGTGAAGCGCTGGGGCGCTGAGTTTAAATCTCGGGTGTGGGGTTTGGCTGAGCCTGGCACACCATGCACTGTATAATTGATCATTCGGTCTACAGAACTTTATCTGTCTGGACCAAGTTCAGCTATCTTCAATGGCCAGCGAAATCTATGTTATGTCACTGATTTGTGGGCCCTATACTGCTGGGATTTGCTTGATCACCCCATTTGTACCCAATGACTATCTAAACAGGAATTTTGCTAAGTATCATTAGGGTTTGTACACAGCACATTATCCAGCCATTGTTTACTTGTAGGAAATTAATTCCTTAATGTTTCTGACCACTTTACACATCAAAATTCATGGTTTTGCATGTAGAATACTACCAAGAATTATAATGTGTTGTACTCGATTTACTTTGAAGGGTTTGAGGGTATCTTTGGCATTTTACTTGCCCCAGAATTGTCATTTATCTTGTCAAGTTTAAACAACAACCTTTTAGGGTCAAACATTTCCATATAAGAATTTTTGAATGTGCGATGTATATTATAATTGCTCCACCACAACGCACTAAAATGGGACATCAAAGAAAGTTGGGAATTTATATTGAATTTGAATCTCCATATGTAATAAAGTATCTAGAACCATTGATGGTAGATTTATTCACGGCTAGTTTTACCGATTATCATTTTGAATAATTAATATTCCCAACCTTAGGGAGAGAA
Organism: Carex parvula; assembly: GCA_025461045.1. Taxonomy (NCBI): domain Eukaryota; kingdom Viridiplantae; phylum Streptophyta; class Magnoliopsida; order Poales; family Cyperaceae; genus Carex; species Carex parvula. The sequence continues at coordinate 144,670 of JAJGRW010000416.1, forward strand.
AAACAATCAGCTGGGAAAATATATTAGTTGGAATCTATGTTGCACGGATACGCCAGTTTAGGCGGCGTATCCGTATCGGACACGTATCGGATACCGATACGCGCCCGATACGGCACCGATACGTATCCGATACGCCAGCTGGCGTATCCGCCTACGTGGCGTATCCTTACTCGGCCGATACGGTCTCCGATACGCCTCTGACTCGTCTGGATACGCCTCTGACACTTCTGGATACGCCTCTGACACTTCTGGATACGGAATAGTCCACCATACACCGCGCCATCCTGTGGACCGCACCTTCCCTGTGGACCGCGCCATCCCCTGTGGACCGCGCCAAAAATTAATTTTTTCCAGCGCCCAGCGGGAATCGAACCCGGGATCACTGCTATGGACTCCAAAGGCCTTAACCACTGCACTACTTCAAATTTGATGTTATAATCAAGTAGCTTTTATATTTAATCTATATCCAAAACTTTTGATATATATATTTTTTGTTTTGTTTTGAATTGATATTTAATTTATATAATATAAGTGTTGAACTAATAATATAATATAATAGACGTATCGTATCCTTGATTTTTAAAAATTGCCGTATCGCCGTATCCGTATCGTATCCGATACGATACCCGTACCCGTATCCATGCAACATAGGTTGGAATGAATTATCATTGTCTAATTTAGATCCTCATAAATAATGTGAACTAGATGTTTAAAAGATAATTAATTTGGAAATATTAGTTAATCAATCGCCAGACGCATTTACAAAGAAGCGACCAAATCACATGTACCAGCTGCTAATGCTCCAATTAAAGTCGATATCCCTATTGGACAGACTAATGAAATTATAAAACGCATGAAGCGTGGAAGACCAATTGTTCCAAAGATAAAAATCCTTGAAAAAGGAAAGGAGCAAATAATGAAAATGGTCAAGTCGAGGATATGATAATTTCAGATAAAACTCTAGAAGAGAATCAAATTATAAGTTATATTGGAGTTCCAGCAGAAACTCAGGTATCTGAAATTCATGAAAATAAAGAGATCTAGATAAATTATATTATGAATGGAATAAAATAGAACCGAGATAAAATTGATATCAATGATATTTGCATATAATATAGCGCTAAATGTAATAAATAATGAGGATCATGACTCGAAATCAGTAGGATATAAAGAAATGATTGGCTAAAATGAAAAGGTGCAATTGAGGCAGAGTTAAACTCTCTTGAAAACGAAAAGTTTTTTTTGGCATGTAGTTCCAATACTTGAAGGTGTAAAACCAGTAGGATATAAATGAGTATTTATGCGAAAATAAAATAGAAAAGGTGAAATTTTGAGATATACTTATTTGTGGTGGATCCACAACTTTTCAGTACATAATTAGTCTGGCAGTCCATGAATGACTTAATTTTTGCCTAATAGATGTTTTTACAGTCTATTTATATAGCTCGCTTGGTAATGATATATATATATAAATCCCTGAAGGATTTAAGATGCCTGAAGCATGTAATTTAGGTTCTCGAGAACATTATTCAATTAAATTGAATAAATCTTTATATGGATTAAAGAAATTTAGACGCAAATGATATAATCGTCTAAGTGAATATTTATTGGAACATGGATATAATAATGATACGATCTGTCCATGAAAAGATATGGAAATGATTTTGTTATAATTGCAGTTTATGTTGATGATCTAAGTATCATTGGAACTCCTGAAGAGCTTCCAAAAGCAATAAATTATTTAAAGGAAGAATTTGAGATGAAAGATCTTGGGAGGACAAAATTTTACCTTGGATTGCAAATTGAACATTTAAAAATGACATTTTTATGCATCAAGAAAATTATATTGCAAGAGTGTTGAAACAATTTTATATGGATAAAATCACATCCATTGAGCACTCTGATGGTTGTAAGATCATTAAATGTAAATAAATATCTTTTTAGACCTTGAGAAAGTGATGAAAAACTACTTGGTCCTGAAGTACCATATCTTAGTACATAGTAGCATTTATGTATATTGCTGGACATACAGGATCTGATATATCCTTTGCTGTAAATTTATTAGCAAGATATAGTTCTTCTCTCACGCAAAGATATTGGCATGAAATTAAACATATACTTCGCTAACTCTGAGAAATTTTAGCAATACACAAAGCAAGCTGAGAATGTGTTTGGTTAAGATCTATGATTCAACACATTCGTCAGACATGTGGTTTGTCTTATGGAGAAATGATCCCGACGATCATATATGAAGATAATACTGCATGTATTGCTCAATTAAAAGAAGGATATATTAAAGGAAATAGAACAATATATATTTCACCAAAATTCTTTTTCACACATGATCTCCAAAAGGATAATACTATTAATATTCAGCAGATCTGTTCAAGTGAGAATCTAGCAGATTTATTCACTAAGGCGCTCCCTACTACAATATTCGAAAACTAATCCGTAATATTGGAGTTCGCCAACTTAAAGATATTGGTTGATGTTGTCATGAGGGGGATTTAATATGCACTACATAGTTTTTCATTGAATTTTGCAAATAAGGTTGTAGTTGCGTGATAAAAAGAATAATGTACTTTTTTTCCTCACTAGGTTTTTATCCCATAGAGTTTTCCTAGTAAGGTTTTAATGAGGCATATTGTTATGTAATGAACATCCAATGGGGAGTGTTATGAATATAATGGATGGTACATTCATGTTGTAACTCCCAATATACTCATTTACTACCCCACTTCCCCACTACCATTGAAATTTATATCCCACTAGTATTTGGAATTTAATCTCTTATTTATTATTGTAGTGGCTTTTCATTTACAATTTGTGACCTATAAATAGAGGCATTGTAATCTTGTATTACACATATGAGAAATATATGAATAAAGATATTGTCATCTTTTACATTATCTCTATCTTGTTTATATTTGTTTATCTTTATTTTATAACTGAAAGAAAATAAAGAACTCAAATCAAGTGCACCTAGCTCGTTCAATAAGATATATATATATATATAGGACAGTGCTATGTGTAGCATAGAGGCCTCCGTGCTACGGCTCAATTTTTTAGTTTTCAAAATCCTAACGGTCGATCCGAACCGTTCAACATGATCTCCATATGAATATGTACTTGCAAACCAAATTTTACATTTTTTAGAATTTTTTTACTATTTATTAAGCCACTTTGAAAAAACACTAATTTGTACACAACAGTAAACTTTTCTGGACCATTGGATCAGCGATTTTCAAAGTGGCTTAATAAATAGTAAAAAATTCTAAAAAATGTAAAATTTGGTTTGCAAGTACATATTCATATGGAGATCATGTTGAACGGTTCGGATCGACCATTAGAATTTTGAAAACTCAAAAATTGAGCCGTAGCACGGAGGGGCTCTATGCTACGCGTAGCATATTAGCAAAATCCTATATATATATATATATATATATATATATATGAGTAAGGCTACCGTGCTTTGCAAAGTAAACCAGCCATTTTACTTCGGGTTTAGGGCTGTTGGATCTGCTTCAATAATCGTGCAGATCATCAGATGAACTTTGCAAATTTTTCGGAACTGGACAGCTCCAGTTCGGAGCAAAATCGAATTTCAGAGGCTATAGCGAAGAAGCTCTCTTCTCCAGCGCAATCCGAGCGACAACCCTAAGCGAACTTGCTCGGCGCCTCTCCTCTCCAGCGATTCTGAAGCCAGCGAACTTGCTCTCCTCTCTCTCCTCTCCAGCGATTCCTCTCCAGCGATTCCGAAGCCAGCGGTGATCTCATTCCCGACGCCTCTCCATCGACGCTCTCCAGTGACGTCTCTCTCGGGTAAATATTCAAACTGGAGCTTTTCTGATTTTTTCTTGCTAGGCTGTCCGATTCTCAAAATCTGGTACCGGCCTTGATATTCAAACTGGAGCTTAATCTGGTACCGGCCTTGTGAAAGACGAACCTAACTGTCGCAGTACTTGTGTTATGTATTGCTCGCTGCTTTTTTCTTTGTTCGGGGCTTATATCTAAAATTTGTAGTTTGAATTGTGTGAATTGATGTCTTAAAGGGAACAAGGATCTCTTATATGATTTAAATTATTTCAAAGGCCTTCTCTAAAATTTTGTAAGAGTCGTACATAGATAGGCTGTATCAATCAAGTGGATTAAACATTTTTATAAATTTGATTCTGTTACTAAAGTGGGCTACTATTTTTACTAATTCCTAACAGAATCTTCGGTAAATTGTGGTGCCTTTTCTTTGGCAAATCTGATTCGGTTTACCGAGAATCAAATTTAAGGGAGAGAAACCTTTGGCAAAGGCACCAGTAACTAGTGAAATTGTTGATACCTTAGCTACTGTGTACTAATACTGGTTGAGTTCTGATACCTTGGCACCAATAACTATTGTTGAAATTTTCTGCAGTACTGATACTGGTTTTGTTCAAGGAGAAACCCAGACCTAGGGTTTTGCTAAGCTCTCTCTCCCTTAGAAGTTGATTGTTGTTGGTTTGGTAATTGATATGCTTGATTAATATGTTGTTTAAACCAATTTCTGACTTTGGTCATGACCTTATGTCCTTAGAGAAGTTATTGCAATTGAATCTCACTTTTGGATTTTAGAACCAAAATACTAATCGTGCCGCTTGATTCCGATTCTATAGGTTACCGGTACTAATCATGCCTCAGTTCTGATTAAAAGCAATAACAACAAAAATTATATGTGTAAGTTAAAAAATTATAATCTTTCGGTAGTATAGTGATCTCTATGTCAGTACTTGGTAACAATTCGATGTTGTTCATTACTATGAAAGCAAAACGTAAACATGTAAATCAGAATTAAGAAAACCAGTTGTAGACATTAAGAAAACTAGTAGAGCTAATGTAATCAAGGGTAATTTGCTAATTTTCCTTTTTGTTACTGCTGGAATTTTTCTGTTCTGGTACAACTAATCTCAGTTATTCAATTAAGGGTAATATGCTTGTATTATTTGTTTTTTCTTCTTTTTAATAATTTCTACTAAGTATTGATCTGTTCATCCAATTAACAGAGAGCATAAGGCCTTGGAAAGGATAACCAAAAAGCTTACGATAGTGAGGACAATGATGAAGATGAAGATGTTGGAGATGACGAATCTGAACGATGTGTTGTGTTGTTATTTGTTTTCTTTTGTTAGAGTAATGTTGGTTTTCTGTCAGTACATTTTTTTTTGTTCTGGTATAGTGCATTTTGTTGTACAAGTTGTAGTCAAGGGTATTTTAGAAAAAATAGAAATTCATCATTTGTACTTTCTGTTTTTATTAATTGTGCAGTGGAACTAATTTTGTTTACTTTGCAACTGTTTACTCCAGCAATTAAACTGCAATTCAATGAAACTATTTAATTCATGCATTAAACATGTTTTTAATACAAAATAAATAGAAAACAAGCACTACAGTAGTAAAAAAAAGTTGAATCTGTATTCATCATAACTGTACTTAGCCTATGCTTACAAAAGCTAAACAATAAGATCTGAATCTCAACATAAGAAAAATAATATTTAAGTATCAGTATCCCAAAAAAATTATCACTACTCTAACAATGTCCATATACATGCACAATCTGGAGTGAGCATTCCTTCAGTACCACCTGCAAGTAAAAAAAAAATACAAGTTTAGAAAGTTAAAGGGATTTATACCAGATGAGCAACTTAACCCAATATTATGCATAAATAAAAAAGTTGCATTAACAGAAACAGCATTAACAGAAACAAAGAGTAAGCATTAACAGAAAAATTATACTTATTTCCAAGTTTATTTAAAAGTTTTTCTTCCTGCCATTGTCAGATGAATCAGAAGAGCTGCGACACTTTTTTTTTTCTCAGTTTATTTGAAAGTTTTTTTTCTCACATGTGCCAGTGTACCAATCATGTACTGTGCCAGTGTTGAACAATAATGTACCAATGTACCAATGATGTACCAGCCATATACTAGTGTTGAACAATGAAGAAAAATAAGCAAAACTCCAAACAAGTCATGAAATTTATTTGCAATTCTGAGAGATAAATCTACCACTTCTCAAACTATAGAAATTTTCTCATACATTTCATCATCCAAAAAACAAGACCTTGATACTATTTTCAGCAATATGTAGTCAAGCATCAGTAAAAATTGAACACTAGTCTAATATTACCTTCAGGTAGTCAAGCATCCCAATTAAAGCGACTGTAGTAAACTCTCAGAATTGAATACTACTCTAATATTGTCCATTGTTCAGGTAGTCAAGCATCCCAATTTAAGATTTTTTTAACCTAGTTTCAGCAAACTATATAATTGCTATAAACTTTAAGAAAATTAGAGAGAACAAGAGAGAGGAGAGAGAGGACCGAGAGAGAGGAGAGAGAGAAGTAGTTCTCACTGGAGAAGTTGGAGAGACGTCGGGAATGAGATCACCGCTGGCTTCGGAATCGCTGGAGAGGAGAGAGAGGAATCGCAGTTCGCTGGAGAGAGAGGAGAGCAAGTTCGCTGGCTTCGGAATCGCTGGAGAGGAGAGGCGCCGAGCAAGTTCGCTTAGGGTTGTCGCTCGGATTGCGCTGGAGAAGAGAGCTTCTTCGCTATAGCCTCTGAAATTCGATTTTGCTCCGAACTGGAGCTGTCCAGTTCCGAAAAATTTGCAAAGTTCATCTGATGATCTGCACGATTATTGAAGCAGATCCAACAGCCCTAAACCCGAAGTAAAATGGCTGGTTTACTTTGCAAAGCACGGTAGCCTTACTCTATATATATATATATATATCCTTTCATTTGAATGAGATTCAGAAGATGCATTTGAATTAGAAATTTTGAAATATACGTACTACAGAGAAAGTTTCGGCATTTTTATTAATATCCAAAGTTTAATAGAAATTATTATTTATGTCTAGATTTTCAAATTTTCGCCAAAAATGCTCAAGCCGGCCATGCCACAAAATGGCCGGCTTACCCCCCCCCTAAGCCGGCCATTTTGTGGCCGGCTAAGTAATTTTTTTTTTTTATCGAAAAAAATCTATAAAATGGTCTTAACCCCTTCCTAAGAGCACACACCCCGAGGCTCAGCAGCGAAAATCCCTATTAAAGGTAATTTTATATTATTATTTTTATTATTTTTTATTTTATAGAAATAATTAATTTAATTATTAAAAAAAATTAAATTTAATTAAAAAAAACCCAAAACCCAAAACCCTAAAATTTGAAGTAGTAACCTGTCAATTGTTTACTATTTAGTAACCTGACAATTGTTTACCATTTAGTAACCTGACAATTATTTACCATTTAGTAACCTGACAATTGTTTACCATTTAGTAACCTGGCAATTGTTTACCATTTAGTAACCTGACAATTGTTTACCATTTCCTAAAATATAGTTGGTTTACCATGGCCATTATTTCATTATACTATGGTGGAAAGATGCTTAAGGATGCAAACGGGGCTTATTACAACAAAGATGCAGAGCATTCATTTCCCGTTCCAGATGATATCTCCCTTTTGGACCTAAAATCCATGGTTTACACACACACCGGTTACAACCCAGGAAGGTGGAACCTAGAATTGGCAACCCGACATAGCAATCCCCCCAGCGGAAAATGGGTTGTTCTGAAACTTATAGACGAGAATACGTGGAGAGCCTTGAAGAGATCATCTGGAAGAGAACAGATACATTGGGTTGTTCTGAAACTCTCCATAGGTTGGCAATATGGAGATTGGGTGATAAGGATTGGACGGTTTTTAAAGAGAATAGATACATTGAAGAGATCACATGCTTCAAAGGATAATTTTTTGCTCTTCTTGTAAATCATAAGTTTGCAACTGTGGATGTGGGTTCGGAGCCGAAACTCATAAAACGCAAATCATGTTATTTGCGTGAGTGTATTAGTTGGGCTGCCCGATACTTTATTAATGTATCTGATATAAGCCTCCTACTTGTTGTAAGGAGAACCAAGAAGAATGAAAATGATGATGAACATTTTACAACTTCAAAGTTTCGAGTTTTTGAACTTGATTTGGAAGAAGTTGAAGCCTATGAAATAGAAGATATAAATGGCGATTCATTGTTCCTCGGTAAAAATAGCGGTATCAATGTACCTTTCCGGGAGTTTAGTGGTTGTAGAGAAAATTGCGTCTACTTTTCTTCGGACGCACGATGGTTTGCCGAAGGAGAAATATGGATATGATGACATAGGTGTTTGGAGCATCGTGGATGAAATAATCAAACCATTATTTGAACCGAATGTATACATCTCCAACATCATTTCCTATTTGGTTGGTACCAAACCCCTGGTAAATCAAGTTAATCACTAATTAATTAAACTAAATCAAGCATATCTGGATGTGTACGAGATAGACCCTTTCTTTTAGTTATTGTTTGCTCTTATTTTGTGTAACCGGTATAAGAATTTTGTAGATTCATAACAGTGTTTTTTTTTTCTTGTTGTGGGACAGTTTTTTTATTATTTTGTTTTATATTTTTCTGTTTAATTTCGTAAATAAGAAAAAAAAAAACATGTTTGTTTTATTTCACTCATCTAGCTATATATCTTATATAGGATAGTCTGTTTTTGCTCATGAAGTAGTACTCGTTCTTGATCTTTTTTTTTTTTTGGAGATCAACTAATTTTAAATTAATGTATTTGAAGAAAATAGACATGCATGCTTCGACATTTATAGGAGATGATGGGTATACTTGAATGTCGCATTACGCCATGTCATCAAATAAATGTTATTTCAGCATCATGTCATTGCGTAAGTTCTACATTAGCTAGCCTAGATATGTGACACAGTATTCAAACTTAAATCACTTGTTAGTGTCATAATAATATATTAATTTTTGAGTGGACATCCTACTGGAACAAAGTACAATAATGCAAGGATGAAATGAAAAAAGAGAAGTATAAAATCAATTAAGAACCAATATTTGATCTAGAACACCTTTCATGTGGATGTCGTGAGTTCGAAATTAGGATGAAGGGTTCTCTATATCAATTGATATCATTACTCTTATCCAATTATATAACGAAGGGTAAATTTTCTGATTGAAGATGAGGAAAAAGCCAGTTGCCAGAGAACTAGGTTAGTACAATCTCCTGTGTAACAATCTATACCTCCAGCAAAACTTTCTTACATTCTTCACCTTCTTCTTGAATAATCAATAGATCCATACCCTCTCCTAGAGTCTCTAACCTCTCAGTCTCCTTCCTGTCCCTCCTGTGATCTCTCTCTGATCTCTCTCCTCCTTTGCATCCCTCCTGTAGTCTCTCCTATAGTCTCTATCTGATCTCTGTCCTTTGAATCCTTCCTATGGTCTCTTTCTGATCTCTCCATCTCAGGAGAATCCCTCCTATGATCTCTATCTGGCTTCTCCTTGGAATCTCTCTCCAGTTTCTCCTTCGTCAAATCACCTAACACATTCTTTATCTTACTTGCCATGTCTTCGATGCACCGGCACCAGAGGGATTCAGAATCTTTGCTAGATAATTTTGAGTACCTCACATCAGATTGAAGCAGTTTCTTTGCTTCACTCTAAGAGGTGAAATTTTTTAAAACTGAGAACTTACATCTGAGGCTTCTTCTAGCAATTGCCTAAACCCTTCAATAGCATCCTTACGTACCGATCAAATATGGCCCTCCTGGCTTCATTAGTTGGTACCGCCTGTACCAAAGTTCTTTGCATTGTTAACTAGGCATTTGGTATTGTTGATAACATAGGTAAAAGACACATTTTGGCAAAATGGTTTATTCATGTCAACTTCAGTTCTTATCTAACAGTGCGGTAAAACTGTCATTTCATACTCATTTGATGGATTTATTAGACTCTTTAAAACAAACAAAAGAATCAGTTGGACAATTCAATAAGAGAAATCATAGAGCAAATTAATGAACTTTGAACTGTTGAATAGAACGGTCAACCTAAAAAATATTCATATCTACCCACCTTATCTCAAAACCAACCGCCATGAGTAGGCACTCAACATAAAACTGCTATCTGAAAGTACAGTCATATGTTGACAGATATATAAATAGGCATTTTTTATGATATCTACGGCTGTTGACATTTTAAATTGTAATACTAAAGATGTGATTTATCACATAGGATGTTATCTGGGTTTAAAAGTTGCAAATAAGAATTTAAAGGGTTGTAGAATATAGATTTCATTATCTTCAGGCATTAAACAAACCTTGAAGCGCAGATCAAAAATTATCTTTGGCAATTCTTTTTCCCACGTTGCAAATGGCTGCACTCCTCTTTCTTTAAGCATCTCCTACACAATTCAACAAGACATATAAAATTCTCCTACAAAGAGTTTAAGTACCAGTAACAATCTTGTCAAAACCATATATAGTGGTAGTTGTAAGTCAACAGTTGCTAACATTTAATATTAGAGACCAATAGAAGCTGCAGTGAAGCAGCTCATGATCTAGCAAGGAGAGGCAGTAGAATGGGTTGGGATTATACAGGTTTCACGTACCCAGTGTTTTAGGATTAGGGTTTAATATATCAGAATACCCATGTAAGGGTCACTTTGTAAACCTATCTTTGATGATTAATAAAGTGAATGCCTACGGGCGCGTTTCCCACAAAAAAAAATATTAGAGACCAATCGAGCCCTAGTTCAACCATAGAACTTGACACAATTTAAATAAAATGCCAGATTAAATAAGAGAGACAGGAATGATGAGACAACGCTAGCTAGATAATATTTGTTCCAAAATCTTATATGTACATTTGGTATCAGAAATCATGCAATTAAAAGAGCACCTTAAATTGAAGTATACAATATTCATTAGTGGGCCCCGACTCCCCATCATCAGATTCTGAGGAAGACTCTGATACATTTCCATCCCCATTTCCCTCTTTTAGTTTCTCTGAAGAGGCATCATCAGAGACTTTTGACCCATTCAAATATGACATGCCAACTGCACCAGTTGTGCCGGCATCTTGTAACTTATTTTTAGTTGTGTCAAGAGCAGATGGAGAAATAAGAGAAGGTGTTTGCCTCAGAGCCACTTGTCAGTACAGCTGGCACCAGTGGCGGAACCAGGAATGATCGGTGGGGGGGCCTAACTAGTTTCTCTCAGGAGTGCTTGAACTAACATATCCAAGAGTGCCCGACAGAGGGGGTGCCATTTTTTTTTATTAAAGAGAGGGTGCCAGAGGGGTGCGGAGAGGAAGACAGAGGGTGTGCCAGTTTTTTTTTTTATTTAAAGGGGTGTGCATTATTTTTCAGGGCCCAGGCTGGCCCAGGCCTTGGTTCCGCCACTGGCTGGCACACTAGTAACCAAAGGTTTTTTATTCTGCACTTCAGTTCAGGTATCATTTGTATTTTGTAGTCTCCATTTGTTGCTTTTTCAAAATCTCAGACAACTCTGGGGTGAATCTTCCAGCTACTGACCTGAATGTTAAGCAAGAAACAACATTAACATACACTCCATGTCAAGAAAATCAAAACAAAGGGCCCACAAAACAGTTTACCTTTTTTACTGGCACTTCTCTGAAAGAGTTATGTACTAAATTTGCTTTCCTTAGTAAAACTTCACTCAATTTGGGTATAAATTATACTATGATTTGCCAATATGATTACATAGACGGTCAGAGAAGCCTTCTGGTATTTTAATTATATATAAGTGAATGCGAAAATTGAATCACATAAAATAAACATAGATGTAGTTTTTAACTAAGTATTAAATAATGGAAAAATAAATCATCCATAAATATTAAAGTGGTAAATTGCTCCATCAATAAATAATTCTCAAACAAGAACTAAATTATCTATTTTAAGTTTGACTACAACTGTCAACCGTAACTTAAATCAAAACAAGCACAAATGCTTCTCTATTCGAAAAGAACAAAGAAATGAACCTTTTAAGGACTCAAACTAACAACATAGTACAAGAAAAGTTTTAAAAGCTAAACCTGGAAAATCAGCTCTATGCGACATCTCTTTTGCATCTCCTAATCTGTCCAATCTCATCCCGTAGATACCTCACCTTGACTGCTCATTTGACTAGATGTTGTTGCCTCAAGAGATACACCACCAATTATTTTCTCCCAGGCATCACTAGCCTCGCCTTTTAATACCTTTCTCATTTTCTCAACCAATTCTTTTGCCTTTTCTACCTTAGACTCCTTCATCAACCCCTCTACTATGCACTTTACATCGTCAAATGGTAGTAAAATCTTCCTTGCCATGCCTTCTATACAAATCCATGATGCATCATCAAACTGTTCTTTCTCTATTAGATTCTTAACGAGCACATTGTATATGTCGGCATTTGGTGAAACCCCATCACTACCACTCCGCCTCTTTGCAGCCTTCATTTTCTGAAACATTTTCACAGCCAAGTCCACCTTGTTTTCCTTGCAATACCCTTGTATCAAGTAGTAAAATGTTCTAACACTTGGTTGGATACCCCGGTAATACATCACATCAAGCAACTCTCCGGCCTTAAAGCTCTCACCTATGTTGCAAAACCGTGCAATTCTACAATTGAAAGTGACCACATTCGGCTCCAGATTTCTATCCTCAATCTCTTTCAAAATCTCATCAAATAGCCCGTCTTCCCCTTTCTTCAAGCACCCACAAAGCACGGTGTTGTAGGAGATAATATTTGGTTCTGGTCGGTCATTCTCTCTCCTAGACATTTCGCCGAGCAGTTTGCGTGCATATCCAATCTCCCCATTCTCACACAACCCACTGAGCAAAATAGTATGTGGAACCAGGCCCGGAGTGGTATTAAACTTACTGGCAGCCTCCTCAAAAGTTGATTTAAGCTCATCATAACGACCACTGTGCACATAAGCTGAGAGTAGAGCCGAGAGAGAGAGGTCAGATCGCTTGAAGGGACTCGGGTGACAAAAAGCTTCCTTTGCTGCATCCGGCAACCCGGCAGAGGAATAAAGAGACAGGATCCGCGCCAGAAAACCCTCCGATTTGGGCGAATTCGGATCGGTTAAAAACGGGTGGAGGACCCGCCTAATCAAATCGGGCCTGCGTGCACGAGAGAGCTTCCTAACCGTTAAGGAGAAAAGAGGGCGGGACGAGTAGAACCGGTGGATGTTTGTGGAAGAAAGAAAGAGGTTAGCAATCCGTTCCGGGTCGGATTCGGATCGGATTGATAATTGGAGCCGGTCGAGCGGGTGTTTGGTGTCAGTTGGAGGGGTTTGATCTATTTGATCCGGAGGGGAAAGGTGTTCCGATTCGGATTCGGGTAAGGCGGAGAAGGGTCGGATTCGGAGGAGGATGGAGGGGAAAGAGGGGACCTTCCTACGGAGAATGGCAGCCATGGTCTGGAGAGAGAGCGAAGTGGGGTTTTGGTTTGGCTTTCGGAGCAGAGGAATAGTTGCTATGTGGCTGTCACTGGGTCCTAGACTCCTAGTCGACTACGCGGGTAAATATTTTAACAGATTGGTTTTAGTTTCATGCAGCGCAAGAAACAATATGCAGTAGCACCGTTTTGATTCTGTAGTCCGTGTGCTGCATGACAGCATGAAGCTAAAGCTGCCCTGTTTAAATCTTTACCCCGATTATGCCAATGGTCGATTGGGTTGCTCGGATTCCAGCTGACGTGTCCCTATGAATCTCTGCTTTTGCCTTTTGGACTATTTAATTATTGTACTTCCATCAGTACTCAAATTGGGCCGGTTGTTAATGGATCAGCTTCTAAGGCGGTAATGTGTACTTGACGCTTTCACCTTCTAAGCTGGGATCTAATTTGTGCCATGGAGTACAAATTGAGGAATTGAGTGACCCCAATAAGTTGATATCATGTCCAGTGTAGCATTAGCCTGTCCGATTTGGGGTCTCTGTAGAATTGAGAGGGCATGATACAAGTAGGAAGGGGATGAAATAATCAATCGTACATTAAGAGGTACAAGCGTCACGTTATTTATAATTTAAATAAAATGAATTAATTACTTTCGTAAGAACAAGAATTAGGAGTACACATCAGGCTAGTATATAACTGGATTAAACTAGCCATCAAATAAATATGTGATTGTTCAACCATCGTCAACAGAATTCACAACTTCTATACATAACTTGGTATCAAATTTTGACAAATAAAAAAACAAGCTCAAATATTAGATAAAAAGCCTAACATAAAATAATCTTAGAAACAAAGACAACAAAAATTAATGCTTGGATGTTCGAAGGATGCGGAAAAAGCCAGTTGCCAGAGAACTAGGTTAGTACAATCTCCTGTATAACATCTATACCTCCAGCATAACTGGATTTCACTACAGGTAAAATTTGATCTAAATTTTCTTTAATTCTTCACCTTCTTCTTGAATAATCACTAGATCCATACCCTCTTCTAGAGTCTCTATCTAACCTCTCACTCTCCTTCCTATCCCTCCTGTGATCTCTCTCCGATCTAGCTCTCTCCTCCTTTATATCCCTCCTGTAGTCTCTCCTATCGTCTCTATCTGATCTCTCTCTCTCCTTTAAATCCTTCCTATGGTCTCTTTCTGACCTCTCCCTCTTAGGAGAATCTCTCCTATGATCTCTATCTGGTTTCTCCTTAGAATCTCTCTCCAGTTTCTCCATCTTCAAATCACCTAACACATTCTTTATCTTTCGTGCCATGTCTTCGACGTACCGGCGCCATAGTGATTCAGAATCTTTGCTAGATAATTTGGAGTACCTCACATCAGACTGAAGAAGCTTCTTTGCTTCACTCCAAGAGGTGAAAACAGTTTTCCCTTCAGCAGTAACTTTGCTTGCTGCTTCAGCAGTTATCACCTCCGACAGAAGTTGACGAAAGTCGTGCAATTGTTTCTGCATAATGCCACATCAATCATTTTTTTTTTTTTTTTATGGAAGTAGTCTTAATGGACTAGAGAAGGGGGTATGATCTATATTTAGCAAGTTGAGTAGTCTTACATTGTAAAGGCTGGTTGCATGCTCACGGAATAACATTTCGGCATCACTTTGAGCTAAATCAGGATTTGTTGCACGGCCTTGTGGATCCTTCTCTAGTTTGGCCTTTGCATCTGACCATGAAATCTATTATCAAATTAGAAGATGATTAGTTTCAGTTTTTTATTTTTCTTATTCGGGATTGAATCAGTTGACATGAATTCACCTTCGGATCTTTTATCTTCTCAACAAGGAGAGCTTGATAAAAAGCTACAGCCTCCTTCCTACGAATCTTTAGTCTAACTCTCTCCATCTCTTGCTCCTCCCTCTCCTTTCTTTTTCTTGTCTCACGTTCTCTCTCTCTTAATTTCTCCTATGATATAAAATGGAACATCAATTTTGGTGAGAACAAAAGTCTTTGCATATACCACTGTGTGTACCTTCAAAAGCTAAAAGTGACTATTAGTGTACTTTATGCATATAAACAGTTCCACAACTATAAAAATGTATCCATTAGATATTGAGAATAATAAAACCTTTCAAAGGCACACATCAAGAAAACTAGATCCTCAGATAAGGGGCATAATAAAGAAATTTCACATTAATTTTCATATTAGAGAAAAAAGGAGTTCAGAAAAAGTAATAAAAATACTAGAGCAGCAAACCTGCTCATCCGATTTAGCTTTCAAAGATTGCTCGGCCTCCATTTCAACAGCTTTTAGTTCCGCAACATACTCCTCAAATAAAGTTTCTCTCTCTTCATGCTTCACCGCCTTGTACCTTTTGTCACTCCTTAAATCTTCTTTCACCTATAAAACAAGAACGAAGTAATGAAAAGATCCCAAGTGCAATTTCAACATATACATGCCATTTCTCAAGTATTATCAAATGTGGCTACCGTGCTTTGGGAAGTAAAGCTCCTGTTTTACTTCCCGCCAATATTTTGCAATTTCAAAGTCCAATCCGAACTGTTCAACATGATCACCATATTAAAATGTGCTTGGAGAACACTTTTTTTCATTTTTTTGGAAATTGTTTACTTTTTTTTTAGAATTTTTTAAAATCACTGTCTTTTCATGCTAACAAAAATATCTACCTTTGACCAGCGGCTCTTTGAAGTAATTTCTTTATTTTCACGAAGCATCGACTTGAATTCAGTTATGGCAGCTAATTGAATTGCTCGCACCTTTTCTTCGGCAGCTTGAACCCTAGCAAAAAAACAAAAGATAGACAACAGTGTTGTGTTTAAACAAAAAAAGACCAACAAGAAATAATCCAATGAAATACAATATTTAACTTTTAAGAGTAATTCTCTTAGAGGATTCATTTTCGTCTTGCACAAAAACATGGCCGAACTTCAATATTCTTCTTTGACAAACAACTAGAGTTTACAGACTTGAGATGGATTAATATTCATCACTTTGACGAAAAATAAATTCATACTTTATAAAGTATAAAAGCAAAGCAGTCGCTCTTTATTTTGATCTAACACACATTTAAATTTATAGTTTAAATAGATGATCTTCATTGTGGCAATGGGCCCATAATTGTACTGGACTTGCATCATTACCAATTACACTCCTAAATTTTATGAATTAAATTACTGTAGAAGTAAATAAACGCACTTCTCATTGAAGAGGGCTTCTTTCTCTTTACTATCCAAGGCTTTAAATCGCAGGTCACTACCCCACTTCTTCTTAAACTCTTGAAAGTTGGTTTTATGGTTGATATCCTACAGTAATAATCAGCAGTTAAGATAATTACAATTCCTCTAAAGAATAAATAAATGTGCCCACTTTAGTAGCAAAGGTAACTTTTACAGCAGAATTCAAGCAAGTGCATTTTCTTTACCATTTATGTTGCAAGTTTTTTTTGGATGTAACATACAAACAAGCCAACAAAATAAGGCCTCATTAAATAACCGGCCACATCTTTAAAATTTAGAAACTAAAAAACTAACCTCTGAGACTTCTTCTAGCAATTGCCTAAACCCTTCAATGGCAGCCTTCAGAGCCGCTTTTTTCTCTTTCCTCTCTTCATCAGCACGTGTCCTTACGTACCGCTCAAATATGGCCCTCCTGGCTTCATTAGTTGGTACAGCCTGTGCCAAAGTTCTTTGCATTATTATCTAGGCATTTGGTATTGTTGATAATATCTTAGCATAGAATAACTAGGTCAAATACACATTTTGACAAAATGGTTTATTCTTGTCAACTTCAGTTCTTATATTATACAGTGCAGTAACACTGTCATTTCATACTCATTTGATGGATTTAAATACTCTTTAAAAGAAAAAATAGAATCAGTTGACAATTCAATAAGAGAAATTAAAGAGCAAAATATGGAAGTTTGAACTGTTGGATAGAACAGTCAACCTCAAGAATATCCATATTTTCTTTAAATTCAGTATTTCGAAAAAATTTCATTTTCAAAATACATCCTATAAAATACCGAAGAACCTCTATTACAGTTTGTAATAGATATAAAAAAAGATGAATAATTCCAAATTGTTCATGAAACCTAGGTCTGGGATATAAAACCTAGGTTCATATAAAACAAACAAAAGATCATTATAACAAAATTATTAAATGGAACATCCATTCCAAATAAATCTTTAAATTTTGTTACAAAAAATTATTCAATTCTGTGAGAAATTTTTTTACAATAACCATAACCATATACCCACCTCAAATCTCAAAACCAACGGCCATGAGTAGGCAGCCAACATAAAACTGCTATCTGAAAGTACGGTCATATGTTGACAGATATATAAAGCAATAAAACAAGAAACTAGGCAGATGAGACAAGAAATATTATAGAAATTGTAGTTAGAACACAATTTTTGGAGACTATGATATCAACTAATTAGCTATCATTTAAATAGGCATATTTTTTTATGATTTAGGTTAGGATCTAAAGCTCTTGAACATTTTAAATTGTAACACTAAAGATGTGATTTATCATATAGGATGTTATCTGGGTTTAAAAGTTGCAAATAAGAAAGGGTTGTAGAATATAGATTTCATTATCTTCAGGCATTAAACAAACCTTGAAGCGTGGATCAAAAATTATCTTTGGCAATTCTTTTTCCCACTTTGCAAATGGCGGCACTCCTCTTTCTTTAAGCATCTCCTACACAATTCAACAAGACATATAAAATTCTCCTACAAAGAGCTTATGTACAAGTAGCAATTTTGTCAAAACCATATAGTAATAATTGTAAGTTCACCCATAGAACTTGACAAAATTTAAATAAAATGCCAGATAGAAAAAGAGCACCTTAATTGTTACAAAACAGGAATGATGAGACAACACTAGGTACATATTTGTTACAAAACCTTTTATGTACATTTGATATCAAAAAAAATCATGTAATTAAAAAGAGCACCTTAAATTGAAGTATACAATCTTCCTTAGTGGGTCCCGACTCCCCATCATCGGAATCTGATGAAGAATCTGACACATTTCCATCCCCATTTCCCTCTTTTGGTTTCTCTGAAGAGGCACCATCAGGGAGTTTTGACCCGTTCAAATCTGAAATGCCAACTGCACCGGGTGTGCCGGCATCTTGTAACTTCTTTTTTATTGTGTCAAGAGCAGATGGAGAAATGAGAGAAGGTGCTTGCCTCAGTGGAACTGCCTCACTGCCACCTGTCAGTACAGCTGGCACACTAGTGACCAAAGGTTTTTGATTCTGCACTTCAGTTGGGGTATCATTTGTAGTCTCCATTTGTTGCTTTTTCAAAATCTCAGCCACCTCTGGGGGAATCTTCCAGCTACTGACCTGAATGTTAAACAAGAAATCACATTAAAACTGTTTTTTTTTTTTTTTTTGGTGAAGGTAAAACTGTTTCCATTTTGAACCCATTTCCCATTTTGCAGGAAAAAGATTGACAGACATCCTAGTAAGCTCAAATTGTATGAGAAAGCACGAGCAAACGACCAGATATCTTTAAAAGGTAGGTCATACCCATTGGCATAGTAAAACCATTTTGGACTAAAAAAAATTCACATCAAAGTGCTAACTTCTAACTAGGGCTCTTCGCATGTCATTCATTAAAGTGTACTGGTGTCGGAGCAAAATGATACAAATTAAGTCGGTTCAGGCTTTACAACCCAAATCCAAGATATCAAATACACTGGTGAAGCTTTAGTAACCATTTTTGTTAAAAATACATGTAAAAAGAGCTTTGAGGAAGGATGAACAAGACCTTGTTCTTGCTATCATAGTAATACTTTTTGCCATCATTTGTGGTAACTAAAGTCCACTCAGTGCCAGGTAGCTTCTCCCTATACAGAACAAAATTTTTGAAAATTAAATTATCTCACAATGACAATTTTTCAATAGCATATATCAAGACCAAAAGCATGCTATAGTCACAGTAAAATTATGAAACCAAGAATAAAACAATAAAAAAGACAACACAAATTTAGTTGCTAGACATACCATGAAATAGGAGTTGATTGTCCTATAACCTTCTCAGGCTGCAGGGAAGCAGTAAATGAAGAGAAAAAGGAGAATTATTTTAAAAGTAGCAAAGATTAATAACAGCTCATTAATTAAAACAGAATCATATTACTTGGTGTAAAGTAAATCTTCTGAGCAAATACCTCCCCCTTGAAACCAACAGGCTTTTCGTAAGTAGATTTGCCGGTCAAAGAATTGTAGTAGTATATCAGACCCGCTTCAGTTTTATGTGCTGTCCATACATCCAAAACATTCTCTGCTTCTTGTGCAGGTACCTGGTTAGCTTCTTTAAATTGATCTGACAAAAGTAACCTTGATTAAGTAAAGAACTTTGTCCTAAAGCTAAGGTTTTACCAGGAAATTAAATTTCAGCAAAACATTTTAAGTAAAATTTGGCACTCCCCCAAAACAAGAAAACAGGGGGAATACAAATATGTCACTGTTGAGAAGGAACGGAACAAGAGATAGCTTGAGCATTTAAAAAACAGAGACCGCGACAAGGGTACATTCAATATGTCCTACTATTGTTGGAGTGTATAATTTATCAATTATAAGGAGTACACTGAGACAACCGAATATTTCAAGTCATAAAAAAGATTCCAATAGTTAGAGGTGGTTTATTTATATATTTATGAAGCAACTCAAAAATTTATTCAAAAAACCTGAAGAGGTAAGTTTACCTGTATGGGTTTCATCAGATCTCTGTGCTACAGTAGGTGCCAAGCCAGAGGTGTTACCTGGCAAGACACCTGGAGGCCGAATCATAGGCATAGTACCAGGGTTAGGTTGAAGAGGAGATCTCTGAAAAACTCCAGCTTGAGGTGGTTGATGAGGCCATTGAGGTTGGAGTACAGGACCATGTCCAGGTAATTGATTCTGATAGAGTTGTGTTGGGGTCTGCATCAGAGAAGGAGATGGTATCATGGGTCTCATCTGAAAGTTAGGTGGACCTGGAACAGGGTTTCCAGCTACACCAACTGTCTCTGGCCGAGGGAAAGATGGGACCGGCTGAAACTGCATTGGTTGAGGACCAGCTACCTGTTTTTAACAGATGATTCAATTAAAGTTTGGAATATTTTAGATACTGCAAACCAATATGCAGATGAGTATTATTAGTGATAATTTTTCGTTCCTTATCCAGTTCTACATTAAATTTAACCTTTCAATTAGTGATAAGAATCCTTAAGGTCGGTGGTCGTATTGTCCAAATTTGTCAAAAACAAAAACCAATCCAAAATATCTCTATAAAAGCATACAATTTCTGAAGATGCCTGCTGAGAATCCATAGAAGATGGAAGATTTGGTTGATGTGACAAATCCCCTCTTGGGGGAAGAGGCAATGGTGGTCTTGGTGCAGGTACATTTGGTGGAACAGGTCCAGGAAAAGCTGTATTTGGTCGAGGTGGTTGCATTGGAACAGGAGGTTGTAACCCTAAAACAGAATTTGGTGAACGAAATATCTGGCCATTCATAGTTTGATTTGCAACCTGAAAGAGGACAAAATGTTGCAATAAATGACAAGATGTAGCAGACTTGTGCTTTGATCAGTATGACAAGAGTCCATTTGTATATTTTGGTGCCAATAGATCAAATAGAGATAATGTTTCACTTAGAAGCTATGTACCAATGAAGAACCATTCACAGTATACTAGCTGATACTGATTCTAAAAAATAAGCAAATCAACTGGTGCTTCTAATATAAGACCTAATGTACCAGTTCATATTGTATTGGGCCATTCATTTTTTTAAGAGAGTATTGGGCCATTCATGTTAAAGGATTAATTTAAAATGAGAATTACATTGTTGGGTTGAAACTGCTGACCAGGAGAGGAGCTGGCGGTACCATGTGGTACCATATTATACCCAAAAGGTGGTCTATTCCCCATATACTGGCTTGGCGCTGGAGGCTGGATAGAGGCAGGTGAAATTGGCAGAGTTGATCTCATGACCTGATATTAATCAAAATCAAGTCCCGAACAAAACATAATGACTGTAATATAATTATAATCTAACTGAAGGATAAAATAAAAAATAAATAAAAGACTCACTGTTTGCGATGGTGATTGCTGATTCCCTCCAAATGGCACATTTGGCCTTGGTAATGCACCAAAGGAGAAGGATTGGTGTGCAAAACCTGGCCTGGCAACATCATGAGGTGAAACATTTGGATTTCCATAAATGCCCCTAGGTGATGATGAGGTTGAAGAGGGGGTACAGATAGTAATTGGTGTTGAATGAATAGGAGAAGAAGAGACCGGAGTTGCCATGCTGGCAGATGTCACAGCGGTTAGATTCTCTGTGGCTGGAGACTCAGAGGTTGGGATGACTTCACTCACAGATCGATCCACAATTTGTGCATCTAGCATTTCAATTGTGTTTTTTGATTGCACCTCCTCTATAGGAGGTTCGGTGGTTGACATGACCTACCTGCAGTACACAGCACTTTAATTAGTGCTGACAAGACTTTTAGAGACCAGAACTTTTTAAGTGGCAATGTAAAGAGTATGAAAAGGAAGGATCAAGAGCTCAATAGTTTAAATTTGGGAGGACTATTAGATGCGATTACTTTGTTAATTTTCCTTCAATTTCACAATTTTTTTGTTAATGTGACTTCTAGGGTTTTACATTGTTCATTTTCCTTTACTCTTCTTTTCTCTTTTTTTACCGGTCAAACCCCCTAAAAACTTCGCATTTTCTTTGTTTAATGTTAAAGAGTACTTCATATTCAACTGAGAATATTTATCAAACAGATTTGCTATAGTCCAATTGCATAACAAAGAATACTAATTACTCTATATATTAGAATGGGGTTCAACTCCACCATCTTTGACGTGATCATATATGCCGTAACCTTTGTGTTATACAAGTATATTTCTTAAGAAAACTCATCTTTGAGCCCCACAAAAATATGAGAACCGTTCCCTTATTGACTTCCATGATAACAATTCATGTTATTGATGTAATTATTGTATTCATATCAACTTCAAAAAATTTCAAACTCCGCTGTTGCTAAATCATCTCATATGTTACTTCCAATTATGAAATTTGTTACCAGTATGGGAGTTCAGTCAAACGAAAATTCACCGTAAGCCCCTGATAGAATTCATAAATCTCACAACTCAAAAAAAAAATATTCACCTAGATTTAACTGGCACTGCTCAAGCAGATAAAAATCTAGAGAAATAGACAAGACAGCAAACTGGAGTTCTAAACCCTAGAAATATCCATCCAAATAAAAGAATGAATGGAGAGAGAGCAACGACCTGAGAACTGGAGAGGAATGGAATCGACAAGGCGGGGTGCTCCCTTGCAGAGAAAAAGGCGCAGTCGAAGAGAAAAGAAGCAATGGCCGAAAGAAAGAATTAAAAAAGAAGAGAGACGGTGCTCTAAAGAACGGAGAGAGCGAAGCGAAGACAATAAGCTCCTTCAGGGTTCAACCCGTCTCAAACACCGAAGGAGTTCGACGCTTCAAAATCGCTTTCCACTTTCCAGCCGATATTTTTATTAAAACCCCTAAAAAAAAACAAATTATCAAATCTGCTCCCACTCCAAAGTTATAATTATTTCTACCCTAACCGCCCGTGGGCTGGGCGGTCCACTTTTCTCACCTGACCGCCCAGCTGCCGGGCGGTCCACTCCTCATACCTGACCGCCCAGCTGCTGGGCGGTCCACTATTATTTTTTTTTTTTATAAGGTTTTATGTTTTAATTTGTTTGAATGTTTTATATTAATTTGTTAATGTTTTATATTAAATTGTTGTAATGAGATCGCAAATGTATATAAGAAGAAAAAACAAGCCAACAGTAAAATACCTAAACAGAGATCAATCTGGGCCGTACATACAGATCACAAATTTGGCTAATCTGGGCCGTCGGATAAAAGGATTCATATGCAATTGACTTCTCGAAAATAATTTTCGCCGGGCTCGACAGAGCGGTGCTTCGTAACCTCAGACACCGCTCGCAGGGGGCTGCCGCCCCCCTGCCACCCCCCGCATAATCCTAGAATCAGGCCCACATACATAACAAATCTCCCACTTGGGACTGATTTCTCTCTTTATGGGTTGATTTTGCTCTCTGGTACTCGATTCCTTTTAACAACTAGTATCAGAGCGGGGTTCTTTCTCGAGTGGGAGTAATGGCGAAAGAGGGGAAGTTACAAATTGAGAGGTTCGATGGCTCAAATTTCGGGTTCTGGAAGATGCAAGTTGAAGACTACCTATATCATAAGGATCTCTACTTGTCTCTCAGCGGCAAGGCGAGCAAACCAGCTGAAATGGACGACAAGACTTGAGAAGTGCTAGATCGGAAGGCTCTGGGTGCGATCAGGCTTTCGTTGTCTCAGTCGGTAGCCTTTAACATCTCCAAGGAAAAGACCACACAAGATGTGATGAAAGCCCTAACTCGAATGTATGAGAAACGATCGGCGTCAAACAAGGTATTCTTGATGAAACGGTTGTTTAATATAAAGAAATCTGAAAACAAATCCATGCAAGAACACTTGAATGATTTCAATACCATTACGAGTCAGTTAGAATCCGTGGGTATTAACTTTGATAATGAAGTGCTGGCCCTTGCTATTCTCTTAGCAGTGCAGCCCGATAGTTGGGATAGTCTGGTTATGGCGGTGAGTAACTCTTCAGGGTCTAATGTTCTCAAGTTTGAGGATGTAGTAGGGGTTCTTCTTAATGAAGATACACGGAGAAAGAACAACTCGTCTGGTACAGCCCTGAATACTGAGGAATTTTGGCAAGGTGTATCTTGGCGATGATGAATCCTGTGACATAATTGGTAGAGGAGATGTGCCGATAAGCATGCCAGATGGGAAACAGTTGAGGTTGCAGCGTGTGAGACATGTGCCGAAACTTGCTAGAAATCTAATTTCTGTAAGCCATCTACTGCGATTGATTGCAAATTGCCTGAGGAGGTTTGGACAGGAAAGGAGGTAAAACTTTCACACTTACGAATTTTCGGTTGTATTTCCTATGTCCATGTCAGTGCTGAAAATAGATCAAAGTTAGATGCAAAATCCAAAATCTACACTCTTGGCAGTGCAGCAATTTCCTAGATGTCAAGGTTACAAAAGATTGTTGCATTATCTACTACTGAAGCCGAGTACGTAGCAGCTGTTGAAGCATGTAAGGAGATAACTTGGTTACGAAGCTTGTTGAATGAATTGGAGCACAAGCAAGTAGATTGCCGGTTACAAAGCGACAGTCAGAGTGCAATTCATTTGGCGAAGAATTCTGCATTTCACTCAAGGACAAAGCATATCGACATAAGGTATCACTTTATTCGGACTATGCTTGAAGAAGGATCTTTTACCTTCTTCTAAGTTGGAAAAGATTCACACAAACAAGAATCCTGCAGACATGCTTACCAAATCTGTCCCGAGAGAGAAGCTAGAATTCTGTTCGGCTTCTCTTAGTCTTGCTACTTGAGGGTGGCAAGACGCCGCCGCCAAAGGACACTACAAAAGGAGTTAAAGGCTACTACTCAAGGAGATGATTTGGGAAATCAGTCCCAAGTGGGAGATTTGTTATGTATGTGGGCCTGATTCTAGGATTATGCGGGGGGTGGCAGGGGGGCGGCAGCCCCCTGCGAGCGGTGTCTGAGGTTACGAAGCACCGCTCTGTCGAGCCCGGCGAAAATTATTTTCGAGAAGTCAATTGCATATGAATCCTTTTATCCGACGGCCCAGATTAGCCAAATTTGTGATCTGTATGTACGGCCCAGATTGATCTCTGTTTAGGTATTTTACTGTTGGCTTGTTTTTTCTTCTTATATACATTTGCGATCTCATTACAACAATTTAATATAAAACATTAACAAATTAATATAAAACATTCAAATTAAAACATAAAACATTATAAAAAAAAAAAATAATAGTGGACCGCCCAGCAGCTGGGCGGTCAGATATGAGGAGTGGACCGCCCGGCAGCTGGGCGGTCTGGTGGGAAAAGTGGACCGCCCAGCCCACGGGCGGTTAGGGTAGAAATAATTATAACTTTGGAGTGGGAGCAGATTTGATAATTTGTTTTTTTTTGGGGGTTTTAATAAAAATATCGGACTTTCCAGTCAGTAAATATGTTAAACGAAAATTTCAAGAATTTCCATCGGAAACTGTATTCCTTCTCCTAGAATTTAAAAAAAAAATTTCCTTTTAAATTCTACAACCTCATAAACTTTTCCAATTTATTATTTTTCTATTAAAATTTATAAATTTTCAATTTTACATCTTAATAAAAATGTAAAATCACGTAACATGTGTAAGGCAAATATTCGGTCTTTTAATTAACTAATTTGTGAGAACAAATAGTAAGAAAATAAATCTTTTGCTCTCACAAACTGACAAATAAAAGACCAAACATTTGCTTACGTAAGCCACATATTTTTTATTTTTTAATAAATGGTAAAAGAAAATTTTTATAAAATTAAAATGAGTTTAAATAGAAAAGTTGATAAATTAGATATTGTGAGTTTTAAAAATTTAGAAAGATAAATATGATGTTATGAATTTTAATGAAGAAATTAGTAATTTCAAAAATTTAAAGTGTGTATATAAAATTCCCCTAAAACAAAAAAAAAAAAAGAGAAAGGTAGAATAAGGGATGCGGCAGAGAATGGTTTGAGCCTAAACACCTGTTGGGTGTTTGGCGGCCCTCCTTAATGGACAAAGGATTAAAGATTTAATTCTTACTAAAGAGTACTTATTCTATAAGATAGTAAGATTAAGAATGATGACTTAGTATGAGTAAAGGAAGCGACTAATTGTACTCAAACTTCTGTTCTCAGTTTTTACTCAAACTAATTGTCATTTAACTTGCGCAAATACTGTAAAACTCGATATTTCATACTGTAGACCGCAATAGCAAATCATATATAATAAGTAATTCAAAATTCTAACAACCAATGACTCTTGAAAGTGGTCCCGAGTTAGTTGTTAACCGTTTACAACTTGCCAAACTGCCTGTACTTTCAACATGACCATTTGTTGTAATTTCACCGGGACTTCTAGAAGTTTTCAAAATGGGATCACTTCTGAAACTTGTAGTTTTTTCCAAATAATACTTGATATAATGCAAAATTAAATTTTTTTTTTCAAACTTAATTTTATTTTAAATTAATATTTTAAAAAAATTCAACTTTTTTTCAATTTTTTTTCAAATATTAATATTTATATATGTATATAAATCATGTAAAATAACACTATAGATATTGTAAAACAAATCTATATATACTGTAAAATAAAAGATGGATATTGCAAAGTGAAATAAAACATGAATACTGTAATACTAACATATACAAACTATAAAACAACATGATGGATGATGTAAACACATTGTTCTGTTTACAAACATAAAATGTTACTAGTCACAAACGCATTGTTCAACAAAACACAACTGTTCAACAATACTAGCATACACAAACAATAATATTCAACACACAAATATATCTGTTCCACAAAAGCATATTATTCAATACACAAATATTACAATAGACAGAATGATAGATCTTTTGAAAATTTGTTAATTCATAACCCTCTGATGAACATTATTTGGACGAGAGAGAAGTCTCGTCACTAGAACAAGTTCATTTTAAATATCATCCTGCAAAAAAAACTAAACAATGTTATAAATTGGAGTTACATGGCTGAAAAAATAAACAAGTTATAAATTGGAAAAATCATGTAAACTAGTTTAAGAATCCTGTAAAATATTTGCAAAAATCTTGTTAAACAGTTGCAAGAATCCTATAAAACTAGTTCAAGAATTCTGTAAAACAATTGCAAGAATTCCATAAAACAATTGCAAGAATCATGTAAAAGTAGTTTAAGAATCCTGTAAAATATTTGCAAAAAATTTGTTAAACAATTGCAAGAATCCTATAAAAGCAGTTCAAGAATCCTGTAAAACAAGTGCAAGAATTCTGAAAACTAGTTCAAGAATCATGTAAAAAAATTGCAAGAATTATGTAAAATAATTGCAAGAATTCTGTAAAACTAGTTCAAGAATCATCTACAACTAGTGCAAGAATCATGTAAAACAATTGCATAAGCTGGAATACTAACTGAACAAGCTACATGAATCAATCTAGATATGTAAAATAAAGAACTGAAAACTATTGCATAGATCAAGTAAATTATTGCATATATCCTATAAAATTATTAGATAGATCCTGTAAAACTATTGCATAGATACTGTAACCCTAACCGATTCAGACTGTGAACATAACAAATTGACACTTTAAAACCTAAACATATCAAGTGAAACAAATAAAAATGAGTTAAAATTTTGCCATTTCAGCAAGAAATTGATCAAATCCATACTATAATACTACGACATAGATACTGTAAAACTAGCTAATCAACACTGTAAACCCTGACAGATCAAGTGAAAAAAATCAAATGGCGATAATATTGAGCCATTATTCAGTAAGAAATTTCAAAATTATTACACTAAAACATTTCAATGCACTGTAAATAAGTACTAAAAAGAAAAATAAGAACGAAAACCTTGCGAATTTTGCCTCACAATGTCATCAGACGCCTTGCCACTTGTTTGACTGATAACTTTGGGTGAAACACTTTTCGCCTGAAAATGGATGTAAAACTCTTCACAGAATCCTGTAAACTGCAATAGGAGAAGTCAGTTTTACCTTGAGGTTTGTAGGAGTGGCAGCGTAAGCTTTGTCAATGGACTGGATGAGAAGTCATGCATAATCTGTAGCTTTCGCCATCTCTATCACCTAAAGGTAAAAATTAAAATATTGTTTAGTTTCCCAAAATCAAGGATTCAAAGAGAAAAACAAATCAATACTAAAAATCTATCATAGCATAAACAAAATTGGATACTGTAAAAACACAAGGTAAATACTATAAAACAACAAGATGAAAGGTCGACCAATCCAAAAATTACAAAACCTAACCAGATCAACACCTGACCTATTAGATCATATCATATCAGACTCGAAGTATTACTAGATCGGATCAGAATCCACTAGAAGCAGCGGATCGGTAGCGATATAGCTTGCCGAATACATAGATTACAGTAACGAAGTTTCAACTTGCAACAGATTTCAAAGAAAAAAATTGAATTATCATAGCACTAAAATCCAAAAAAAAAGAACAAACACCTGAATGTTGATAACCGACCGAATCTTTAAAATACTCGTATAATTCTAAAGAATATGCTTCGTGTTATAAATATATTAAGTTATGGATGTTCATTTAATTGCATCAAAACTTCTCATTAATGAAGTATGTTTTATCTCCCTCATTTATCAATTGAATTAAATTAGATGGCTTGTTATTTACATTTTCTATCTATAAATAGAGGATTGTAAGTTTGTATTATATATAAGAAAAACATATGAATAAAAGATAGCCATCTTTATACATTCTCAATATCTTGTTTATTATTCTTTTGCTTTATTTTACAAAACGTTATCAGCACGAGTTGCTCGGAAGAAGTTGCAAAGTTATTCTGTAAGTAATTTATATGATTGATCATTATATCTTTCATTAATTTAAATTTCATTTAAATTTTTGATGATATTTGTTTTAGTTTATAAGAGTCATTCCTTGAAGTGAATGATAGAATAATAACATGAAGTTATTATCAAAAAATAAAAGTTTATCAAGAATCTGAAGTTCTTATTACCCGAAGAGAATAAAAGAATAATAACCCAAAGTTATTATTATTGTTTAGAACCTGAAGTTCTATTTGAAATTTTAATATAAAATTAATATAATAATCAGCAGTTATTATAGGCCACTGGATGAATAATAACTTGAAGTTATTCCCAATTAAAACCTGAAGTTTTATTAGAAACTTTCATATAAAATTAATATAATAACCAGAAGTTATTATAGGTCATTATATGAAAATATAACTGGAAGTTATTTCAAATTAAATTTTACAATTGCGCAGCCAAGTAATTTAATAACCAGAAGTTATTAAATAAATATTTTTATTATAACCTGAAGTTATATAATATTAACCTGAAGTTATTAATACATTTAAATTTATTTATTTATTTATGCAATTTACATATTCTTTTATTTATATTTATTTATCTTCCTTTTCATAACCTGAAGTTATGATATTAATAACCTGAAGTTATATAACCTGAAGTTATGGCATTCATAAGATGAAATTATACAACCTGAAGTTGTGGCATTAATAACCTGAAGTTAATACGTATCTATTTTGTAGTACATATGGCAAATCTTACAAAGCTTGAATTTGCTGCTCTTGAAATTTTGGGCAAAAATTATCTCCCATGGACTCTTGATGCAGAGATCCACCTCACCGCAAAAGAATTGGAAAAAACTATTAAAGAAGCAAATGAGGCCTCCCCGCAGGAGCGCGCTAAAGCTATGATTTTCCTTCGTCACCATCTCCATGAGGATTTGAAAACTGAATATTTAACGGTTAAAGACCCGTTAGAACTCTGGAAGAGTTTAAAGGACATATATGACCATCAAAAATTTATTCTCTTACCAAAAGCTCGTTACGATTGGATTCATTTGAGATTACAGGATTTTAAATCCGTTGGTGAGTATAATTCCGCAATGTTTCGGATAACTTCCGAACTTAAACTATGTGGTGAAACGATAACAGAAGAAGACATGTTGGAGAAAACATTCTTCACATTTCATGCCTCGAATTTGCTCCTGCAGCAGCAATATCGAGAGCGGAGTTTCAAGAAGTACTCCGAGTTAATATCATGTCTTCTCGTTGCGGAACAAAATAATGAGCTTCTAATGAAGAATCACCAAGCACGACCCACCGGTGCAAGTCCACTCCCTGAAGCGAATGCGACTTCATCTAAGAAAGGACGTGGCCGCGGTCGCAGCAATTTCCGCGGACGTGGTCGTGGATATGGTCGAACCAATGCTTGGCGACGTGATGGTCAATACAACAAAACAAAGGAGAATAATACAGTGAAAAATGAGAAAGGAAAACATCCTGAAGATGTTTGTTACAGATGTGGAATGACAAATCATTGGTCACGTACCTGTCGTACGCCCAAGCACCTAGTGGAGCTTTATCAAGCCTCACTCAAGAAAAGGGAAAAAAATGTGGAAACTAACCTTACTGAAAATGATCCCGAAAATGAATGCCATATAGATACACACCTTGATGTATCAGATTTCTTCCATAATGTGGATGAAGAAATAGACACTTTTACTAAGGGAGAAAATAAAATGTAGAAGTTTATGTTTATGTTTAATAAAAGGTTTAGTTTACATTTTAATTTTTATATAAACAAATCTAATGAATAAAAGTAGTTTATTTTTATTCTATTTTTATTCTTGCATTCTTTTATTTTAAGGAAAATGGCTGACGCAGTGATAAGTAAAGAAGATCCATGTCTGGTAGACAGTTGAACAACTAATACCAAATTGAAAGGTAAGAAATACTTTTCACAATTGCATCTTGGTGAGACTAATATCCACACTATATCTGGCACAACTAATTTAATTGAAGGCTCCGGAAGAGCTTGTATTTTGTTACCTGAAGGAACAAAATTAATAATAGATGATGCATTATATTCAAGTAGATCCAGAAGAAATCTACTAAGTTTTAAAGATATTCGAAAGAATGGTTATCATATTGAAACTATGAATGAGAGAAATTGCGAATATCTTCATATCACATCTATTAAAAAAGGCCAGAAAATTATAATGGAAAAGATGCAAGCATTGTCTTGTGGACTATATGGTACTTATATAAGTACAATAGAATCGAATATGGTTACTAACCAGAAGTTAGTTGATCCAAAATTATTTACACTGTGGCATGAAAGATTGGGTCATCCAGGAAGTATAATGATGAGGAGAATAATTGAAAGTGCAAATGGGCATCCCCTAAATGACCTGAAGATCCTATTATCAAAAGAATTGACATGCGAAGCATGCTCTCTTGGAAAACTAATTACTAGGCCATCTCCAAATAAAATTGGACCTGAAGCTCCTTCATTTTTAGAAAGAATTCAAGGAGATATATGTGGGCCTATTACACCTTCATGTGGACCATTTAGATATTTTATGGTGTTAATTGATGCATCAACACGCTGGTCACATGTGAGTTTGTTAGCAACAAGAAATGTTGCGTTTGCTAGACTATTAGCACAAATTATCCAATTGAGAGCTAATTTTCTGGATTATCAAATTAAAAGAATCCGGCTTGATAATGCAGGAGAGTTTACTTTTCAAACTTTTAATGATTATTGCATGTCTATTGGAATTACGGTAGAACATCCAGTGGCCCATGTTCATACACAAAATGGTCTAGCAGAATCGTTGATTAAAAGGTTGCAATTAATTGCTAGACCTTTACTTATGAAATCTAGTTTACCGTCTTCTGCATGGGGACATGCCATATTACATGCTACCGCACTAATTAGGTTAAGGCCAACTGCAGATCATAAGTATTCCCCGTTACAATTGGTCTCCGGAAGAGAACCAAATTTGTCCCATCTAAAGGTATTTGGTTGTGCAGTATATGTTCCAATTTCTCCTCCACAACGTACAAAAATGGGACCTCAAAGAAGATTGGGAATTTATATTGGTTTTAACTCTCCTTCTATTATTAAATATTTAGAACCATTAACAGGAGATGTTTTTACAGCAAGATTTGCTAATTGTCATTTTAATGAATCAATATTCTCAAACTTAGGGGAAGAAAAACCAAAGCTGGATAAACAAGTAACATGGAATTCATCGTTATCTTATCTTGACCCCCGAAGTGGTCAATGTGAACTTGAAGTTCAAAAGATTATAAATTTGCAAAGAATTGCAAATGAATTGCCTGATGCATTTACAGATACAAATAGAGTTACTAAATCGCATATTCCAGCTATAAACGCACCTGCTCGAATTGACATTACAAAAATATCTAATGAATCTAATGTGCGTAGAAAACGTGGAAGACCACTTGGTTCTAAGGATGTAAATCCACGTAAAAGGAAAGAGCAGAATAAAACAGTTGGTCCAACTCCAGAAGAGGTTGATGGTAAAACTCCTGAAGAAGTCAGTAAAATCCCAGAAGAGGTTGGTAGTAGAACTCTTGAAGAAGTAAATAAAATTCCAGAAGAGATTAATAGTAAAACTCCTGAAGAAGTTGATAAAACCCTAGAAGAGGTTGATCAAGTTCCAGAAGAAACATATATTAATGAAATCTTTGCATTCGCTATAGCAAGCGATGTTATAAATGAAGAAGACAATGTGCCAAAAACTCTGGAAGAGTGTAGATATGGAAATGATTGGCCTAAATGGAAAGATGCCGTACAAGCTGAATTAAGTTCATTAGAAAAACGGCAAGTATTTGGACCTGTAGTCCAAACACCCAAAGATGTTAACCCTGTAGGTTACAAATGGGTATTTGTTATAAAAAGAAATGAGAAAAATGAGATTGTGAGATATAAAGCAAGGCTAGTGGCGCAAGGCTTTACACAAATACCTGGAGTCGATTATGAAGAGACGTATTCACCTGTAGTGGATGCGATAACTCTAAGGTTTCTAATAAGTCTCACAGTCACAGAAAATCTAAAAATGCAACTTATGGATGTCGTAACAGCATATTTATATGGTTCACTTGACACTGACATATACATGAAAATCCCCGAAGGATTGAAAATGCCTGAAGCATATAAGTCAAAACCTAGAGATATGTACTCTATAAAATTAAGAAGATCTTTATACGGACTAAAACAATCAGGTCGAATGTGGTACAATCGACTGAGTGAGTACCTTCTAAAAGAAGGATATAAAAATAATATAATTAGTCCGTGTGTTTTCATTAAAAGATCAAATTTAGGTTTTACAATCATTGCAGTGTATGTTGATGATTTAAACATTATTGGATCTCCTGAAGAGATTGAGAATACTGCAAAATTGTTGAGAAATGAGTTTGAAATGAAAGACCTTGGTGTAACTAAATTTTGTCTCGGCCTGCAGATCGAGCATCTAAATAATGGAATATTTATCCATCAATCAAATTATGTTGAAAAAGTACTAAAGAGATTCAATATGAATAAAGCTCATCCTCTGAGCACACCAATGGTCGTACGATCGCTAAATGCAGAAAATGATCATTTTCGCCCGCAAGAAAATAATGAAAAAGTGGTTGGTCCTGAAGTACCATACTTAAGTGCAATCGGGGCATTATTATATCTTGCAAATAATACAAGACCCGATATCGCATTTGCAGTAAATGTGTTAGCGAGGTATAGTTCCAAACCAACCAGAAGACATTGGAATGGAATTAAACACATATTTCGATATCTCTGCGGAACTAGAGATATGGGGTTATATTATCAAAAGGATACAAAATCCAAATTAATTGGATATGCAGATGCGGGATATTTATCAGATCCACATAAAGCACGATTCCAAACGGGATATGTATTCACTTATTGTGGAGCTGCAATTTCATGGCGATCAACAAAACAAACTCTTACGGCAACATCATCAAATCATGCCGAGCTGATCGCCTTATACGAGGCGGGTCGAGAATGCGTTTGGTTACGGTCAATGATTCAAAATATTCAAGAAGAATGCGGGCTTGAAAACATCAAGGAAAACCCTACTCCGCTGCATGAAGATAATGCAGCATGCATTACACAAATCAAAGAAGGATATATCAAAGGAGACCGGACTAAACATATTGCGCCAAAGTTCTTTTCGACACATGACCTACAAAAAGAAGGCGTAATCAATGTTTGCCAAGTCCGATCAATAGACAATTTGGCAGACCTATTCACAAAATCTTTGCCGACAAAGGTTTTTGAACAACTGACAAAGAAGATAGGTCTATATCGATTGAAGAATATTCAATGATATCTAAATGAGGGGAAGCGTTATACGCACTGTACTCTTTTTTCCTTAATCAAGTTTTTATCCCAATGGATTTTTCTTGATAAGGTTTTTAATGAGGCAGTACATGGTCCTGAAGTACCGTGTTAATATTGATCCTGAAGTATCATATTAATAGCGTATAATGAATAATGAACATCCAAGGGGAAGTGTTATAAATATATTAAGTTATGGATGTTCATTTAATTGCATCAAAACTTCTCATTAATGAATATGTTTTATCTCCCTCATTTATCAATTGAATTAAATTAGATGGCTTGTTATTTACATTTTCTATCTATAAATAGAGGATTGTAAGTTTGTATTATATATAAGAAAAACATATGAATAAAAGATAGCCATCTTTATACATTCTCAATATCTTGTTTATTATTCTTTTGCTTTATTTTACAAAACTTCGATTAGGCTCCACTTTTAGATCACAGCATTGTCTTACTATTGCGTCAAACCTTCATTTTCTCTCGAGACCGCTATTAATTTTTTTCAGTCATTAATTGCATAATTTGCGTTCAGATCCCCTGTAATATCACAATATCAACGATCATAATCTGAATGGATCCGAATCCAACAATGAAATGACATGCTCTTAGAAACAAAAAAAAGAGAATATTAATGGAATAAATCTAAAGGTCGTCACAAATCTATAAAATATTTGTATATTTTCTAAAACTTGACATTTAATAAAACGATCGATCTTTGAAAATTAAACAGAAAGACCTGAGCGATTTGATTCGGCCACTGGAAGAGATCGGGTACAGAGTGCGGCCGACGAACGTGGCGACCAGTTACTCTACCGAGATCTGTATCGTGGAGTCGATGGTCAAGAGGAGGGTGCGGTGGCGGCGTGGCGCCGCCTCCGTTGCAGCGAGAGAAGTCTGACCTCGATGGGAGAGAGTCACGACCACAAGTTTCGTTTTTGTTTTCGTAAAAGAAGAAGAGAAATCGAGAATTTATTTTCAAAATAAATAGGCATATGTGAAAGTTTTGAAAAGGAAAGTCAGACGGTTAGAGTTTTTATTAGAAAGTACACTCGGAAAGGTCTGGGTACAAACCGGATATTGGGTATAGAAACATTTTCTCATAAGTAAAATATATATTGTAGTATGTAAAGACCTAAATACCCTCTCTCATATGTCATCTAATGTAATTATCCTCTACAACAAATTAAAAATAATTTAATTTAAATAATTAAATTTATCTAAAGTTGATAGTTAATACAAATACTCTGACAATTTTCATGTAAGATTTTCAAATAAATATCCATATAATCCAACTAAAATTGTTTACTAAAAAAAGATACACTAGCAAAGCAAATTCCTCTTCTATTAATCATTGAATTTCCATTTTCTCATTTGAATAATTGTTGAATACAAAATTATATTAGTAGATTTCAACAAAAAAATAATCATTAGTATTAGTCCAGTAGATGGCAGGAACCAGTAGAGTAGTACGAATATCTAGAGCTTCTTATGAACCTAGTTGAGTCTGAGCTGAGGGTAACTTGGATTCAACTCGTGAACTCATGAGCTGAGTTGAGTCCGAATTGCTAATTCAGTTTCGAGTCAGAAATTTTAACTTGGATTCAACTCGCGAAGAACTCGAGTCACCTCTAGTCGACTCGTAGATAGTACATAGTTTAATCAAATTAAAAATTACCAAAACAAAGTATAACAAAATAAATAGTATATAGTTTATTAAAATAGTACACAATTTAAAACTTTACATAATGAAATAGTGGTAAATACATAATTAAATAGTATAAAGTTTATCAAATTACTAAATAGTACAAAGTCTAACAAAACATTACACAGTTAATCAAGTCAATGAGTCGAGTTAATTCCGAACTAGGTTGGGAGTAACTTGAATTCAACTCGTGAAACAACCAAGTCAATGAACTCGAGTTATTTTTGACTCGAATCAGTTTCAACTCGAGTTATTGACGAGTTAAATCCGAATTGATTCCGAACGATTGCACTCCTAACGAATACTATTTCCTCTTCCGAACATGTACGTTAAGCTCAGCGCAGGAATACTATTTTCTTTCCCGATGTTTGATGTGGTTCGGCTCCAATTGCCCAAATGCGAAGTTTTCCCAAAGTACAAGGAAACTTCAATATTTGCGAAGGAAAAAAGTTGACGTGGTAATAAAAACCTTAAGAATTGGTGAGAAATATGAAGATCACATTCACTTGTATAAACGACAAAATAATGTTAATTTAACTGTTTGCAACAAGGAGCTCGTTAATTCAAATTTTGAGTTTAGATTCGGATCATCAAATATGTTTTGGCACAAATATTAAAAGGAACCTATCAATTATATCTCAGATCAAATTGATCCGGATCTAAACTCAACATTTGAGTTACTTTAGAGGATTCAAACTTGGGGGATCTAGAACTCATATCACCTAATGTAATTCAAATTTTGAATTTAGATCCGGACAGTGAGATATGTTTTGGCACAAATATTAAAATGATTCCGTGTATTCCATCTCGAATTGGATTGATTCGAATTCTAATAAGACGTTCCGGATCTAAACTCAAAATGTGAGTTATTTCATAGGATCCGGACTCAGGGGTACGTGTCTATACACGAGCCCCCATTTTGTTTTGAGTACATTGTTGAGCATGTACCCTGGATATCTGGCGTACAGAATCTTCATGTGAAATTACTGCTCACCAGGCAGTTCATATATAGTATATATACCTAAAAGGATAACTAAAAAACGACTGAGCTCTATTATGAACCCCTTGAACACCAATATATTGGTACAGCATTCCCAAAAGGAACCTTATAGGTGGCCTCATGTTTGTAGGTTCAATTAACATAGGCAAATGAGGAACCAGAGGAAGCGCTTTTCATGTTATGCAAAGAAAAGTGATTTAGCAAAATTACACGCATCAAATAATGTCAGTATAACAG
Source organism: Carex parvula (assembly GCA_025461045.1). Lineage (NCBI taxonomy): Eukaryota > Viridiplantae > Streptophyta > Magnoliopsida > Poales > Cyperaceae > Carex > Carex parvula. The sequence continues at coordinate 181,794 of JAJGRW010000416.1, forward strand.
TAATCTTTAAAGAAAATAAAAATCAAAACATTGATATTACATTCTTCAGAAAGAAAAAAGAAAAATTATATTTAGCTACAAAATTGTCTATTCTTTGAAAAACTTTACTACACCTACGAGAAAAGAATCCCATATCACCTATCTGGCCAATCTAATCTCTCAACAGTTGACTCGCTCAGTTGCCACGCCCCTTGATCCAACTCATCAAAGAGCTGCTCATACAGCCAACTTGAAAACCCAAAAAAGAACCAAAATCCATCAACCGACTCAGTTCCATTGTGAATTCTCTTAAACACCTGATTTGTTGCCAAAGTATTACCAAAATAAACCCCATTTATAACTTCGACATATCCTTCGGTAACCTTATTAGACAAACTAACAAGTGGAAAGCCCTGGACCGCCACAGGACCACCATACGAGAGAGGAGCAGCCTTCACACTGTCTATAAGTGCATCTGGTTTAAATATGTCCCAGTTCAATTGTTTGTTGATTATTAGGCCTTTAAACCCCTCTTCTGGATTAGCTGATATAATAAGGACAGTAGAGTTGTCAAATGGAGAAGTATTCGCGAGGTGGTCAGTGGCTGACAAAGTGGACCCCACCTCAATGTGGTATCTTGGATCGTCAGTTTTTACAGATGGAACTTCAGTTGTCAAGTCAAATTGACTGATTCTTTGTTCCTCAATGGCTGAGGATATATCCTGCAGTTCTGACTTGTCTTGTATCATTTCTCTTGCATGCGTCCACAAAATCCCTGCCAATTTTCAAAGACCCCTCCTCGGTTATCAGCAGTACTTTTTTTAAAATATCTTGAATTGAGATTGCTCTTACCTCTGAAATGTTTGAAACTTTTGCTATGAGCATCCAGAAATTCAAAAATGTTGATAACTGACATGGCACTGTCGAAGGACGTAGATTTTTTCGTCTCTGCTGGAAAAAGTAATAAAGTTGGGTAAAGCTCCTCCTACATATTTCCAAACAATGGATATGTATCAGTGTAAAAATTTAAGGCGCATATCAATAATGAAAACAGAACTTTAATTTAATAACAACTTCAGGCGATAATTTTACCTTTCCTGAAGCCCTTAAAAATGGGGAGCAGTCATTTAGAGTGCAATCCATCAAATATATCAATGGTAGATCTGTTAGAGACATCTCGTTGCTGTCTGGTAATGGAAAAATGATAAAACAAGTCAGGTCTAAGTAATATTTCTGGAAAGAACTAAATGCTGAAATTCCACTTTAATACCATAACAAATCATCAAAAACAAGAGAAGAACCATGGTCAAATAGAAATTCTACCCAGCACTACCTAGCTGGTACAGTTGCAGTACACTGGTATCAAGACTCAACACTGGTTAAGAGCCACAATACCTTGGTTTTCGGTAAGATTTGCATCTCTTTCCTTTGTTACTCTCATGAAGCTGTCAAAGGCCCGAAAGATTTCCCGCAAAACCAATTCCATCCTCTGACAAAATCCACACCAAGAATTGCTAAATAGCACCAAAACATCTCTACTCCACACCCCTGTAACATTTCCCAGATCAATGCCTTTATGAGTAACCAAGCAATCTCTATAACCCATCACAGATTCACAGAACTCATTAGCCGAAATCCTAGGTACCGAAACAGCCTCATGGAAATCTTGGTTAACAAAAGGAGGCCTCGGAAACTCTTTCGTACCACTAACAAGTGGATCCGACCGGATGAAGGGAGGGAGGCTCTTGTTCAAAAACCTATCGATGAAGTTTACAAGAGAGGTGTAGCAGATTGGAGTCTCCTTATCAAACACAAAATGTTGTTGCTTAGCTGGGTCGATTATTATCAAAGTGGGAACTTTTGATCCAGAAGTTAGGGAATTAAGCAGCTGATAATTGCCATCTGAGAAAAATATCATGCCCACAAAACCAGTATTATCACTTAGCTCTTTTTTTACTTCATCACTTTGTATGGAAGAACTTGATGCAATTTCTTCAACTTCAGATATACCCTCTAACTTCTCGTCTGAGATAATTCTTTCCTGCTTCATTTCTGACAACAATTGCTCCTCTATTTTCTTTGTTTCCACCTCCATTTTAATTTTTTTCTCAAGCTCACTGTCACCATGTTTTTCATACATGGCCTCTTTATTATCATCTAGTATATCACTTTTAGATAAAGTTTTCTCTTCAGAGTTTGCATCATGATCCTCCATAGGATCACTGATTTCCTTTTCATCACTAGTTACATCATCTGATTGGCTGTCAGACTGATCTGCTAGTATGGGTTCCACCACTTTGACATCAAAATCTGGTGACAACAGCTGAAACCCTACTTCCTTGGCCACTACACTTATTTTCTTTTCCTTAAGTTTCTCTCGATTAGCCCTTGTTTGTTGAAGTAGTTTGGTCAAAATATCAACCAAGGGTTTGGTATTTCCTTCATTCAGGCCTTCATTAACTAGCATTACCATGTTATCCTTGATTGTCATCACCTTCGAGTTAGAAGCATCTCTACTGTCTGTTCTTCTAGAAGCAGAAACTCTTGGAGGAATTAGTAATTTTTTATTTTCCCCTGCATACTTTCTGATCACTTCAAGTGTCAATTTGCTTTCTGACCTAATTTCCAATGATTCAGCTGATGTATCAATAAATAGCAGGAGGGAGGGCCTATTACTTGGAAATAAAGCCTCTGTGTCAAGCTGATAAAAAAAGACAATAGATAAGAGCTGAAGATTAATTCAGAACTAATTAAAAAGTGAAATGAAAAAGGAAAGAAAAGGAAAAATTAAAATTTACCTCCTTGACAAGAGGATGATGGTCAACCAACACATTTCTTAGTTCATCTCCATCTCTCAACATAACTGAGCAGTTTGGGCACCCGGAAAAGCACACCAGAACTGACCAATCATCTACATTTTCAACCCTCAAGTAAGGCAAAAGATGTTTACTTGAAACAACGCCGAATCTCTGCCTCTCTTGGGGGAGAAAGTGTTCCTTGGCAAGAGAAATAAACTCCTTATAGAAAGCCCGAAACTTATGAAACTCTTCTATTGTACATGTTGGTTTGTTGTAAAATTCTCCATTTCGGGTTTCTTCTGGTACACTTTGATTTGCCAATGTAAACTCTAACTCCCAAGCAGAGCTGACAGTATCACCTCTATAAGCTATTTCTTCATCCTCTATAATCTTTTTGTTTAAAAAAAGAAAAGAAAGAGAAAAACTATGGTTATATTAATTCTCACAAGATAAATTCTTAGAGAAAAAGAGGAGAAAAAAAAGTAATTGAACTACAAAGTACCTTATCTTTGGTGTTTGGTACTTCAACAGTTTTATATGCTTCTTTGACAAGCGAACCAGAGGCAACTGCAATATTTCAGCGGGGTCAACTGCAAATTATATCAGAAAAATGAAAATTTGTACTTCTTTCACAATTGTGTATAAGATAGAGGAGAACCTAAAATAAGCATCAATTGATCAATAAAAGGATTATCATACCACTCAGGTACTAGTATATCCTCGCCAGTATAAGATGGCATTTTTACACGGCCAATATTAAGTACAAGTAGCATCAATTCTAGTTTGATCCATGCAAAAACATCAATTTTTCTTCCTACCGAAACACCAAATATGATGAAAAAAGAAAACCTAGTCCCAACAAGTATCTAACTAGAAAGAGACCAGCTGTTATAGACTGTTACCAAACCGGGCTATATGGAATCAAAAGCAAGGAAAGGAAGGAGGGAAGGAGAGAGAGAGAGAGACAGGAATCTTCAATGTGTAGTGCAAATTGATGTGTAGTCTATTTCTTGTTGTTTGAGATGTATGTTCATTCATAACTAGATGTAAGATGTAACTTTTACTTTTACTTTTACTTATATACAAACCTGACAGCATCTGTCAAGGATTTAAAAAAAAAAAAAACAGAGAGAGAGAAAGAGAGAGGACCTCTATCTGATTCATTCTTCAAGGAGGAAGTATCATAACTTTCATTAGTCCTCTTTGGTGCCAATTTAGCTGACCAACCACATAAGTCAATCAAAAGCACAGATTTCTCGGTTGAATCCAGATAACTCTCTATTTCATTTAATTCAGTTACAGGTTTCAGAGGGATCTCATCATCTTGAATCGACATGGTGCTAGATATAGAAGAAAGTATATTTAGTGCACGGAGCCTCCCATTATAGTTCAATTGTATCGAGTTTTGGTAATAAATTATCTTAGTTCCCTCAGTTGCACCAAGTATATCAGCTAGTATCTTCTCAGAATTCCTATAAACCACAAACAATTTTAAATGGCCAAATTCCTCTCTTTTGACTGACACTGAGTGCTTGATCTCTCTCATCAACGATCTTGACTCGCCAGACCCTGTGAAAGAACATAATTCGTATTAGCTTTATTAATTTATTTCAGATTACGAGAATATCACTAAAAGAGAATTTAAGAAGCTTGAGATCATTATCTGACATACTGGTAACTCATTCCGGCTTCACGAAACTAATTACAGTCAAATCAAAATTGAAGAGAAAAGGAAAGAGAATTATCCCTTCTCAACAACATAATAAATTTGTTCTTACAAGGAACGGTGACGAAGAGTAGGATGTGGGAATGAAGGCGGATCTGAGAAGAGAAATTCCCTCGCGTTAGGACTTGCCATTCAGGGATCGGATCCGGGAAGGCGTCTGTGATTACATCCGACCCGGGTAGGATCTCCGATGAAGTAACGGAGAGGGCGAAGAAGATAAGCCATGGAAAAAATGGGTTTCTCGTGAGAAACATCTCTGTCTAATGTTTAGACGGCCCGAAGCCGAGGCTGTTTTTGTTTTGACTTTTCTCGAATTCGATTTACTTCACTTTCACTAGAAGAAAGCCTCTGGTAGAGAATTCACACCTGAGTGAACTCAAATTTTGAGTTTAGATCTAGACCGTCTGATTTGCTTTAGCACGAATATTAAAGGGTCCGTGTATTCCACCTCGGACTGCATTGATCCGGATTCTGATCGGACGGTCGAGATCTAATCTCAAAATTTGAGATACTTCAGAGAATCCGGACTCGTTGCGATACTCCTCTAGTCCTCTCGTCTATTGATAAGGGAGCATAGTCACAAGATTCACAAATAATTTGTTTTTTTGTGATGACGAACCGAACGCCGAATTATTCGGTTGACCGAACTTTGACCGAATTATTTCCGAATGATTCGCGAATTTTACAAATTATTCTCGAATTTTTATCGAATTTTTCTCAGAATATATATTTTATTTGTTTTCCTTTTTGCTTCCTCGGAGGACTGAGATCTCTGGTTCAAATAATTCTGAATCATTTCCGAATTATATCCGAATTATTTCCGATCATGAATTTTTGACCTCACCTTACCGAACACGAATAATTCATTTGTCACTATGTGGGGGAGAGACAGATAGTGATTCGCCACAAGATAGGACTAGGAAGAGGAGGCTACAGATGATCGAATTTGAGTAGAATAGGGTGTTCTTAAGCTCACTAAGCTTTTTTGTGAGCTTAACTCAAAAATCTATCGGATTGGCTTCAAACAACACATTAAAACCGTTGAAACCGGTCTACTTCACGAGTGATACATTTACATGTCAAATTTATAATTTTTCGAACTAGTTTAGCATAAAGTCAAGCGGTCAAAAAATGATGAAAAATAAACTCATTAAATTTAACTTAAAAATCATCTTTTTTTTACCGTTTGATTTCATTAGTTCAAAAATTAAAAAATTTGACATGTAAATATTTCACTCATGAAGTAGATCGGTTTGAACAGTTTGAATATATCGTTTGAAGTCAATCCAATAGATTTTTGAATTAAGCTCACAAAGATGTTTCTCACCGTCTCAACTAAAACAGAAACAGACTTGATTTGGGTCAGTAATATTTCGTACCGTCTCAACTGAAACAGACTTGATTTTTTATCTGCTTGAACTCTGTTATATTGTCTCGGTAACACTGGACAGGATTTCAACTTATTATTAGGGTCAGTCAATTCCGAAATTTGTACTCGATGGCACAAATTAAATCCCTAGTTGAGAAGTTGAAAGCGTCAAGTAGAATTCGTATAACCTAAGGTAACATAATATTTATGTTTGAATCTGGACTATCCAATTATCATATGCACGACTATTAAAATGACTCCGTACATTTTACCTCGGACCGGATTGACCCGAATTGCGATCGAACGGCCGTGATCCAAACATAAATATTTTGTTACCTCAGAGGATATAGATTAGCGTCAAGTACACATTAATAGTTCAAAAGCAGAGATTTATAGGGACACCTCAGCTGGAATCCGAGCAACCTAAATCGTTCACTGAATCACTGGCATAATCGGGGTAAAGATTTTAACAGAGTAGTTTTGGCTTCATGAAACGCATGAACCATATGCAACGCTGTTTCATGCTACAGTCCATGCGATATATAAAGTCAAAACTGTTCTGTTAAATCTTTACCCCATAATTATCAACATGGATCCAGCAACAGCCACACAGCAACTATTCCTCTGCTCCAAAAGCCAAACCAAAATCTCACTTCGCTTTCTCTTAAACCCTCTATCGCTCTCTCTATCTCAAGACCATGGCCGCCACTCTTCGAAGAAAGCTCCCCTCTTTCCCCTCCATCCTCCTCCTCCGACGACCCTTCTCCGCCTTACCTGAATCCGAATCCAAACCATTTGATCTAACTTCTAAAACTATCGTTCGAAAATTATCTTTTTGGGTAAAGAAACTACGTACTAGACATATTTAAACTTTTTCACAGTAAAATATGTGTTCATATAATACAAAATTTTACAAGACTGTTGAAAGTTTTAATTTCATGTGCATAATGAGTCCGGCTAGTATGACATCGGTGTCATATGACACTAACTCCAAAATTAAGTGAATATACTTTAAACGACTAATTCAAACCGTTCAAACCGATTTACTTTATGAGTGATGCGTTTACATGCAAATTTTTTATATTTTCGAGTTATTTTAGTATCAAATCAAGCAGTAAAAAATGTTGAAAAATGAATGTATTAAAATTAACTTAAAAACTCACACATTTGACCGCTTGACTTGATACTAAATAAATTCAAAAAATTATAAATTTTGCATGTAAACACATAACTAATGAAGTAGATCGATTTGAACTGTTTGAACGGTTTGAATTCACCGTTTGAAGTCGATTTGATAGGTTTTGAAGTTGATGTTATATAGGCTGAAATGATACTGATTGTTATACTAGTCAGACTTGTGCATAATTTATCACTGGCATGGCCTAAGTATAGAAATGATACAATGTGGATTCACATAATAGATCATACACAACTAGTAATGCAAACCAGCAGCTTAGATTAAAAAAAGAGGGGCATTACTGCTGAAGGGAAAACTGTTTTCACTTCTTGGAATGAAGCAAAGAAGCTTCTTCATTCAGATGTGAGGTACTCGAAATTATCCAGCAAATAGTCAGAGTCGCTCCGGCACCGGTATGTCGAAGACATGGCACGGAAGATGAAGAATGTGTTAGGTGATTTGGAGATGGAGAAACTGGAGAGAGATTCTAAGGAGAAACCAGATAGAGATCATAGGAGAGATTCTCCTGAGAGTGAGCGATCAGAAAGAGACCAAAGGAAGGAGCAAAGGAGAGAGAGAGATCAGATAGAGACTAGATCGGAGAGAGATCACGGGAGGGACGGGAAGGAAAGTGAGAGGTTAGATAGAGACTCTAGGGGAGGGTATGGATCTAGTGATTATTCAAGAGAAGGTGAAGAATTTAAGAAATTTTAGATCAAATTTTACCTGTAAAATTGAGTAGAGTTATGCTGGAGGTAATTAGGTATAGATGCTATACAGAGATTGTACTAACCTAGTTTTTTTCTCATCTATCGAACTTCGAGTATTAATTTTTGTTGCCTTTGTTTCTAAGATTATTGTATGTTTAGGTTTTTTATCTAATATTTGAGCTTTTTTTATTTGTCAAAATTTGTTACCAACTTATGTATTGAGTTGTGAATTCTGTTGACAATGGTTGAACAATCGCATATTTATTCGATGGCCATAGTTTAATCCTGTTATATACTAGCCTGATATGTACTCCTAATTATTGTTCTTACAAAAGTCATTTGCTTCATTTTATTTAAATAATAAATAACGTGACATTATACGTACCCCTTAATGTGTGATTCTTTAATTAATCCTTTTCCTACTTGTATCATGCATTCATGCCCTCTCCAATTCTGCAGACTTCTCAGTAATAATTCGTACCGTCTCAATCTGAAACAGACTTGATTTATGTGCTTGAAAAACATCGTCTCGGTACCGCTGGACACCATTTTGAAATGGTTTATTTGTTTGATTGAATTGAAATAAGAGAAATTATATTTTAAAAAGTTAACTCAATACATATAAATATATTTAATAATTATAGAAAAATCAAAATAAGAGAGATTAAATCAAATTAAGTATAAAAAATTAAAGTAATTCAAGTAAATTCTAGTTTGTTTGATTGAACTGAAATAAAAAGAGTAAACCGAACAAAATACAAAAAACTGAAGTAATTCAAAAAATTCAACCGAAACTAAATCGAAATCGAAACCATTTAATCCAAAATTGATCTGTTCAATTGAAAACCTATAAACGATCTAACCAACAGTCAGGTAATGCACTGGATCTGAATTCACTTCTGTCAAAGAATGTTTTGATTCAGATAGGACATTACCGCCTTAGAAGCTGGTCCATTTGCAACCGGCCCAATTTAAGTAAGAATAGATTTCGGTCCAGAAGTACAATAATTAAATAGTCCAAAAGCAGAGATTTATAGGGACACGTTGGCTGAAATCCGAGCAACCTAAATCGACATTAGCATAATCGACCTGGAACCAGTGACATTAGCATAATCGACCTAAGACCATGGCAGCCATTCTCCGGAGAAAGCTCCCCTCTTTCCCCTCTATCCTCCTCCGAATCCGACCCTTTTCCGCTTTACCCGAATCCGAATCCGAACACCTCCCCACTCCGGATCAAATAGATCAAACCCCTACAACAGACACCAAACATCCGCTCCCAAGGCTCCAATTATCAATCCGATCCGAATCCGACCCGGAACGGGTTGCTGAACTCTTTCTCTCTTCCAAAAACATCTACCGGTTCTACTCGTGCCGCCCTCTTTTCTCCTTAACGGTTAGGAAGCTCTCTCGTGCACGCAGGCCCGATTTGATTAGGCTGGTGCTCGACCCGTTTTTAACCGATCCGAATTCGCCCAAATCGGAGGGATTTCTGGCGAGGATTATATCTCTTTATTCCTCTGCCGGAATGCCGGATGCAGCAAAGGAGGCTTTTTGTCACCCGAGTCCTTTCAAGCGATCTGACCTCTCTCTCTCGGCTCTACTCTCAGCTTATGTACACAGTGGTCGGTATGATGAGCTTAAATCAACTTTTGAGGAGGCTGCCAGTAAGTTTAATATCACTCCGGGCCTGTTTGCACATAATATTTTGCTCCATGGCTTATGCGAGAATGGGGAGATTGAAGATGCACGCAAGGTGCTTGGCGAAATGTCTCAGAGAGAGAATGACCGACCAGAACCGAATATTATCTCCTACAACACCGTGCTTTGTGGGTGCTTGAAGCAAGGGGAAGACGGGCTATTTGATGAGATTTTGAAAGAGATTGAGGACAGAAATCTGGTGCCGAATGTAGTCACATTCAATTGTAGAATTGCACGGTTTTGCAACATAGGTGAGAGCTTTAAGGCCGAACAGTTGCTTGATGTGATGTGTTCCCAGGGTATCCAACCAAGTGTTAGAACATTTTACAACTTGATACATGGGTATTGCAAGGAAAACAAGGTGAACTTGGCTGTGAAAATGTTTCAGAAAATGAAGGCCGCAAAACGGCGTAGTGGCAGTGATGGGGTTTCACCAAATGCTGACATATACAATGTACTCGTAAAGAATCTAATTGAGAAAGAACAGTTTGATGATGCATCGTGGATTTGTATAGAAGGCCTGGCAAGGAAGATTTTAGTACCACTCGAGGATATAAAGTGCATAGTGGAGGGGTTGATGAAGGAGTCTAAGGTAGAAAAGGCAAAAGATTTGGTTGAGAAAATGGGGAACTTTTTAAAAGGCGGGGCTAGTGATGCCTGGGTGAAAATAATTGGTGGTGTATCTCTTGAGGCAACAACATCGAATCAAATGAATGGTCAAGATGAGGTATCTACAGGATGAGCTTCAACAGACTAGGAGATGCAGAAGAGACGTCACGTAGAGATGATTTTCTGGGTTTTGCTTTTAAACCTTTTCTTGTACATGCTGTTAGTTTGAGTCCTTAAATTGTTCAGTTCTTTGTTCTTTTCGAATAGAGAAGCATTTGGGCTTGTTTTGATTTAAGTTACGGTTGACAGTAGTAGTCAAACTTAAAATAGATAATTTAGTTCTTGTTTGAGAATTATTTATAGATGATTTACCACTTTAATTATTTATGGATGATTTATTTTTCTATTATTTAATACTTGGCTAAGAACTACATCTATGTTTATTTTATGTGATTCAATTTTCACATTCACTATAATTAAAATGCCAGTAGGCTTCTCTCAGTTTCTACGTAATCATCATAATTCTGATTTAACTAGTACCTCAATGTATCTGAGTTTATCAGTGCGCAACAACATAACCATATTGTCAAATCATATTATAATTTATACCCAAATCGAGTAAAATTTTACTGAAGGAAGCAAATCTAGTACATAACTCTTTCAGAGAAGTACCAGTAAACCTAGTTCTTTTCTGTTAAATAAACTATAAAGCAGCACATACCAAGCCATTTAATAATTGTATTGTTACTAAATCCTCCTGACCAAAATACCCTCAAAGGTGACCCCTGGTCCAAATGCCAGAACCAGGCCCCATGCTGCAGCTCCTTCCTTCTTCAACTCCTCCCGCATGTAATCCATCACATAAAACACCGTGTTACTACTCACATTACCGTAATCAATTAATGCCTGCCTACTGCTTGTCAGCTTCTCAGGCTTGAGTCCGAGACAACTCTCGAGCCGGTTCAGTATTGCGGGCCCACCAGGATGAACGGTCCAGAACAAATCATTAAATTCCTTCAATCCTGTCTTGCTCATCAGTCCTTTGCAGAACCCCTCTATGTTCTCTTCAATTACATGTGGCAATTCTCTTCCCAGTTTGAAATTGATTCCTTCTTCCGACATGCGGCCGTCTATCACATTGTGTGTTTCTGGTATGAACTTTTGCACTGCAGTGTGAAGTTCAAGGAACGGCTTTTCGATTGTGGCTATCGGGTCAGACCCAATTATCACTGCAGCTGCACCGTCACCAAACAAGGCTGCACCAACTAGATCATACGGACGGGACATATTGGGTGGACGGAAACCTAGAACAGCACCAAAAGTTTAGTTTCAAAAAATTTTAAATGTGTAAAATTCTTTTTTTGGAGAAATGCTGCATTAAATCAGAAACAATGATTGTAATAAATTCATAATTGATCCAAAAATGGAAGTACCAATAATTGTGGTCTCAGATGTCACCAACAAGACACGGCCGCCTGGATTGTTCTCCGCTAGGTCCTTGGCAACCCGGAGACCGGTAACACCACCATAGCAACCCAAATAGTACAACACAACCCTACTAACATCAGAGCGGAGGCCGAGACGGGCAGCTAGATGCAGATCGCCTCCAGGCAAGCGCAGTTCACTAGAGGAAACATAGACGAGGTGTGTGATTTCTGACGCAGAGCGGCCCCACTCTGCCAAACAGGCATTTGCGGCCTCCGCTGCCATGTCAACCACAGCTGGGTTGGCAATTTCCAGGCGTTGCTTTAGAGTTGGAGTACCTTCGGTCGCTAATTCGGGGTACTTGTCTAGGATCTCCTTTGACATCACAGTGAACCTCCTTTTCACAGTTGTGTTCTTGCCTAAGGAAGTAGTTAGTGTTCTTAAAATTTATCATTTATTGCTTGTTGGTTATGCAAACCTTGCATTATATAATAATCTACCCATTACAACAACTATTCATACATTATTCAGTTCCCATTATATAATTATGGTCACTGGTTTGTTCTTTTTCATGTTTTGTAGACTATAAAATATTGAGTTATACAATAGATTGTACCAGTTAGTGCAAATATGCATTGGTTTAATCAACGCATACTTGTCCGTTAAACTTACAAAGGCGCTCGAGCTTTTCCCTCATGACAGGATCTTCAGATTTGGTGTCGCGGAGGAAGCCGTTAACTAGGTTTTCCTGCAATAGTACATTGTCTGGAAAGGCCTTGCCAAGTGCCAAAACCTTTGCCTTATTACTTGCTACTGTAGAGTTGACATTGATCGACATTGGAGAATATTTTGTGAGGTATGTTTGGTGTATTTGCTTGTTATTGGAACAAAAGGTGTTTGTTTTCATTTGATAATTTGGGGCGGTTTAATAGGGGTATAAAAGTGGGTCAGGAGATTGTTTGGTTTAAAATTATAGAGGCATGACTTGTGAATGGAGATGGAAAGTAGTTCAATTACAAGTTAGCCTATGACTTTGGTTTTTCTTTCCTGATCATGAATTTGGCATGAGCATCAAAATGCAAGAAAAATAAAATAAACCATGCAAAAATAGTCCTCATTATTTTGCTTTTTTCACACGATAACTGCTGATCTCAAAATGGCCATAGAAGCACAGAATTTTAATAGTTCTATGCATCAACACACTATTAGATAAAAAAAGATGCGTCTTCTTCTCTTTTCAGTTTTGAGAATAAAATATATCACATTTTCAAAAACGAATATTACATCCTTGGTCCCGTTTTCAAATCCAAACCACTCAACATTATCTCCTGTTAAAATGTGCTTGGAGATCAAATTTTATATTTTAAAAAAAAAATTGTACTATTTTGTTAGATAGTTATAAAATTACTGTTTTTGGAAAATCTAGAATGTTCTGAAAACCAGTGTAGATTAATTTTAATTACTTTTCATCTTCCAATTGGACTGGCGGTAAACTTCACAAGTCAAATGTCTCCACACCATTCAAGAAGAACCAACAGACAAGTTATATTTTTTGAACTTCATATTTGGGCTCATTTCGTAACTATAACCCCTAAGAAACAGCCACATAATTATATGCATCAAGTGTTCAAACATCATATTAATATCATTAACCACCCACAAAACACTAGCATGCGCTCATCTATCCAAAGACACATACATCAAACTAAGCTCATAAAATGCATTCAATTACCCATTATCTAAACTATACCCGCTAACTATAATTACTTCATACCCACAAAAAGACCATCTAAACAGCACTTCCTACTAGCAATCTCACATGTAAAAGCACTCAGATTTTCCCTTCTTCACCTGCGGCACACATGGGGCCCATTCGATCCTCCTGATGTGTCCCCACCAACTACTTGTGCCCCTCTTTTTCTTTGCCACCTCAACAAGCCGCTTGTTCTCTGCTCTCAGCCGCTCCATCTCTGCCTTATCAGCTTTCCTTTCCATCTCCCAATTCACCATTGCATCTACGTATTGTCTATTTCTCTTCTCTAATCCATATATCTGCGATTGCAACCCCTCTATCTTTCTTCCAAGCATGCACACTCTGTGTTCTTCCCGTAACTTAACCACCAGTCGTGCCAGCTCAGCTGCCTTGTGTCTCATATAACCTAACTCTGCAGCCATCGCTGCTGCCTCTTCTCCAGCAGCAGCAGCACGATATGCTAGCCTTGCATTTTCCCCTAGCAAAACCATTCGTTCCGATTCAAGTACCTCCAACAAACTCCCTTGTAATTCAATTTTTCTAGCCGACTCGTGCTGCTTTTTCTCGGCCTCTGCAGTCTCAGCTGCCAAAATGTCTCTCTCCACATTTGCCATTACCATCTCCGCCACTAAGACATCTAAATCGAGAAATTGGTTCTTTTCATAAGCTGGTTGGAAGGACAGAGAGCTCTCAGTCTCGGAGAATTCATTGGTGGATTCAATGTCAAGAGATGAGTCAGGGTTGGAATGGAGAGATGGTGTTTTGCGGTGATTGGATTTGATGAGGGATTGGGAGTAGCGATCGGCAAGGCAGAGGTATTGAAGGTGAAGATCTTGGAGGAGAGAGAGTAGCTGAGGTCGCTTTTCGTAGTAGTGCTCGGCTCGTTCAGCAAATGAGTGTGTCTCGTCTTCATCCGGAAGGCTCACCTCCAATGCGCGAATCCTCTGCTCTATATCTACAAAATAAAATAAATACATGATGATTAAGCTAGAAAATTGAAAAACCTAGTTTGGTATATTGGAAACTTTGGATTTATTTACCAGTAGTAATCATAATAGAAATCTACTAAAATGAAATAACATGCACTATTGCAAATGAGCAACTTGTTTATTTAAGCACCTAATAAAATATGTTGATTTAGCATTGAGCAATTTCTGGATATTTTTTTGGTAAATAAGATAATATTATAATTGCAATTTATGTTACCAACTATAGTTAGTAAAGGTAAATATGTCTATTTGCAGCATTGATGATTAAAAACTACTAAAAGTAAATTCAAAAGGGGGTTCACAGCAGGAAATTTAATCAAGTGCTTTGACCTTAGTACACAAGCCGTTGGGCATTAAATTTGAAAATTCAAATATCAAAGCAGAACATGGGTTGGGGCATATGCTGCTCCGACACGGAGATTTCACGACCTATTCTGAGCATAAATAATTGCCAATTATTCAACCAAATTTATGGCACTCCAGCATAAACATTAGAGCAAAACTAGAGTGTGATGTGTGCTCACTAAGAGTGGTTGGTGAGCACATCTCCAAAAGATTATCAGATTGCCTTTAAACAACAGATCCAAACCGTTAAAATCTATATATTTCGTGAGTGATGCATATACATGCAAAAATTTTAAAATTTCAAATTCATTTAGCACATGGTCAAGCGGTCAAAAGAAATGAACTTTTTATAAGTTATTTTATAAGTTGTTTTATATATTCATTTTTCATCATTTCTTTGACCGCTTGACCTTGTAACAAATAAATTCGAAACTTTTAAAATTTTGCATGTAAATGCATCACTCATGAAGTACATCGATTTAAATAGTTTGGATTCGCCGTTTGAAACCAATCCGATATATACTTTTAGGACCTGTTCGGTGTTACTGTGGGAATGGGTATGGGCGTGGGTTCAAAGAAAAGTTGAACTAAATTTTACTGTTACTGTAGAAAAAAAAAATTCACTCTTTTTTTTTCCCACAGCAACAGTGTTGCTCCGAACAGGTCCTTAAAGTTGTGCTCACCAAACCCTCTTGATTACCCTAGTTTCGCTCGAAAGCTTATACAGCTATACATTACCCAATTAATATACATATACTTTTCTGAAAGAACATTTAAATTTAAATACAGAAGTCTTGTGACATGCTTACTCATTCCCATAATTGGTTCTCAAATCTGATACAATCTTTTTAGAAAGTACTGTATGTCTCTATTCGAATTGCAGTTAATAAAAAAACAAAAAGAAAACGATAGAACGGAAACTAGGCCCTGTTGCTTTCTCAGATTCTACACTCGGGCAGGTGCTCAAAAAGTCTAAGCTCACTGTGCAAGACAAAAATACGGAAACAGATTTAAATGCACAACCGTGAAAGATCACATCATGTTTCACACTGGGGTCGGGCAAAAACAACGTTTTGCATATATATCCTTCGAAAATGACAAATACACACTTCGCCAGCAATTCCAATAGTTTTACACTTTCACTAAATTAAAATACTTTTTATTTAAGATTAGTCCTTGATAAAAAAAAGTTTAATTCCTAACATTATTAGACACTTCAAATTTCAACTACATCTGACATTAAGAGGGACCAATATTTTATTCACTAAAAGAAGTAGATCTTGTTTAACAATTTAAAAAAAAAAAAAATCATTGTCAACATCAAATTTAAAAGTCTCCCGGAAAAAGATTCTTAGCATTATACATTCATAACAGAAGAAAAATATGACTTGCAGAAAACAATAGCGCTTGTATAATTTATGTACTTATTTGAAGGGGCTAAAAACAGTTCTATTCATCAAGCAATATATAGAGGGTGCAATTGTTAAAAAAAACTGAAGGGGGTAAACTATAAAAATGAAAAAGAAGCATAATTTAACCTGCAAGCGCCGCTTGAAGCCAAGGAGGGCATGTGGAGGAGCGAATGCGGAGGTGACAGCTACTGACCTCACTTGTCAGTGTCACACAACTCCCCATACACACATCCACACTAGTCTCCATCTGTTCCCTCTTTTCCCCCTCTGATCTCCTGTAAACACGCAAAACACCTCTGATTCCTCTGCTTGTGGGGCCAGTGGGGGTCGTGTTTTCCTGACCACTGATTTTTTTTTTTAAACCCTTAGTAGTCAATGACGTGATGTCAGCCGTACGATCAGCCCTGCAATGACCATTACGGACAGTGCATTGATGAAACGTGACTTCGGGCAAGTCCAATATTACCCACGCTGCAAACAGTAAAATTTATTTCTTTAATCAGGGAACTTTTGCGTTAGGACCCTCGAGAATTTGACATTTTTTTGTCAAGATTACTGTTTTGTAGGTCAAAACTGACAAGAATGCAACAAAATATAGAAATAAATTTCCAGAGGAATAAACTTACAGAACAGGGCACTAATTTAATAATTTGCGCATGAAACTTGCACTTATAATAAGGAAAAATAGCGAAGCATAATCAATTACATAGGTAATCAATAACCTTTTTAGCTTCATCATCATGTTCTTAGAAAGATACGCCAATCATACATGATCTAGAAGCTAATATTATTAGGCATTATTTCCTAGATTAATAATATATTATATTAATTATCACATCAAATCACATATTGCGTTCCGGGACATATAGTGGCTTCCTTAATCTGCTTTATTACCCCCTAGGTTAAAAGTTGATTGAAATTACAGAGAATCTGTGCACGAATCTCAAGACTACCCCGCAGGTAAAAACTCAGCAGGACAGCTAGGGTTAAAACCTTATCACCCATTTTTTTTAATAATATTCTACTGTCCTAAGTCGAATTAAAAAAAGTAGACCGAATCATATAAAAAGGACTTGTAAATTCTAAATCGAATCGATACTATCCGTTACTTTAAAATCAACGACTTGGATTAAAATACAAGGGTCCTTACTTTTCCCGAATAAAAAAAAAAACATAGCGGATACGGACTGGTTAAAAACTTAAAATCTTGTGCTTCCGAGCATCGAGTTCTCAGCCTGACAATGGTTGAAACAAGACGAAAGTAAAAATAAAGGTTGTCGTACCTAGGTGTCGGAGCAAGTAAAAGGTAATTCAGGAAAATAATAGTAAACTTTTCAAATAATCAACCCGTGCCCTACTGCCCCCGGCAAAGGTTCTACGGCGAAGTAAATTATTATTTCGAATATCTCCGCCGTAAGAAACAATTTTTCAAATATCCTTACTTCGAACCTAAAAATTATACAAGCTAGAAATCTAGAATAGAAAAATGACGAGTAGGTGCTAAAAATAATGCCTAGGTTTTGAGGCTAGTTTAATCACCAATCAATCCACCATTGAGTAAAATAAAGATAATAGCTATTTGACGAAAGATAGTTTAAAAAATTAGTTCAAATAGTCCCCAGCTGGAGTCAAGTAAAAAAGCATTTTTTTTTTAAACAATAACTGATTTTTCAAGAAATTGGAATTTCTTGAAAGTAAAAACACAATGTTGAGACATCAACAGATCCTTGAAAATAGAGGTAAAATCCATTTGTAACTCTAGGAGAAGAGATTATCAAAGCGCAAATCGGTGTAGGGATGAGAAGAAATACAGAGGATTACACAATCACGAAGCGAGAGAGAGAGACAGAAAAGAAATGTAACTATGTAACATTTTGAGATGAAGGAGAGACCTTAGTTGAGAAAACCTTACAAAGTCAGAAGGAGATCGCCTGGAAATAGAATGCGAATAGCCTCAGCGAACAAGAAGAAGAAAGAAGAAAGAAAGAGAAAATAGCAACGCAGTAAATCGCGGGGAACATATATTATATTCGGCCGTGAATAGATAGGGACATAGACCTCTAGAGATGTACACTGTACATACAGAGATGCCCCGGAGGAAATATATATCTATAACCTTTTCTCTGTGTCTAATTATGTAGCGAACAGTTCGTTAGCGACTAGACACTGTTAGCTGGTTCCGTAGATTTCTGAGAACGATGGAACCCACATGTCAAGGAAGTAACGGGCTTGATTAAGGAACTCGTAACACAGAACCCGTTGTCAGGAATGGGGCTGGATACAACCCGACCTGTGCTGGGCTAAACTGGTAATCGAGCCCAAACAGCAAACAGGCCGTAACGTTAATCAAGACCGTTCGATTGCTTGGGCGGGGCACTGACAAATACACGTGGCTACGATTGCACGACGTCACAAAATTGAGCACAGTTCAATAAACTACTTTCGCTTAAATTTGTATTTTTTTTGTCTCATCTTTTTTCAAATTTATGTTCCCAGGAGTCTAGGTTAAATACTGCTCCGAAAAAAATTAACACCCCAATGAAAAATTCGAAAAAAAAAATGTAGTTTTGAATTTCAGCCATGAATTGAAAATCAGTCATATTTGTAAGTTCTTACCATACATTCGTGAATTATATTAAAAGATCAGAAATTATATTCTCTATTTATTTATTCTTTTACAGGTTCATAATTTTTAAATGTTTTATATATGAGTAAGGTTAAAATGCCTCATTGGTTTTTTGCCTCATCGTGCCCCAACATTATTATCTCTATTTTTAAAGTTTAAATAATCGATCCGAACCGTTCAACATGATCCTCGTACTAAAATGTACTTGGATAATAAATTTTAGAATTTTTAGTATTCTTTTACTAATTGTATAAAGAGGTTTAGGAGTCTTAGATTTGGGATTAATGAACACTGCCTTATTGGAGAAATGGAGATGGAAATTTAAAGATCCCTGCTGTTTCGGGTTATGGAAAGCAGCTATTACTCTCAACTATTTCTCAGACCACCCTCTTCCATCATTTTCTCCTTTCTGGCATGCTGTTACTACTCACTCCTCTATCTATGATAGGGGAATCTTATATCATACAGTCCCATACAGTCCTGTACGATTTTGGACTGATGTTTGGATGGGGGATTGCTCTTTGGCCACTCTTTACCCCTTCTTGTTTGCAATATCTCGTACTCCTAATATATCCTTGCCAGCAGTCATTGCATCGCAAGGACGCAGTATTACATTCTTTAGAACACTCACAGGGGTCCTTAAATATGAATGGATAGAGGTGTTAAACATCATCTTCATTTTTGCAATGGATAATCCCCAGGAACATATCACATGGTTATGGGACTCAACTAGGAAGTTCTCTGTTAAATCGTTATACCATTTTCTTAGTTTTGGGGGATGTCATGAATTATATACCTTGGAATGGTGGCAACTGCCAGTATCCCCTAAAATTCGAGTTTTCATGTGGTTGGTTCAACATAACAAAATTCTGACCAAAGATAATTTAGCAATAAAATGTTGGAATGGAGACCTAACATGCCATTTTTGCTCAGAACCAGAATCTGTTGATCATTTGTTTTTTGTATGCTCCAAGGCTCGGCAAGTTCTTTTCTGGCTTGGAGATTGTCAACACTTTCTTCTTGAATGGTCTTCCTTCCAGGAAGTACTCTACTTTGGATTTGCTTTGCCATTAAAATCAAAACTATGTTTTTTGGTATCCATCAGTGCCTTTGCGTGGACTTTATGGACTCTACGAAATAACATTTGCTTTAATAACTCTTCACCTGATTTTGTTAGATCAATTGTGAATAACATTGTCCACCTCATTCTTTATTGGACAGGGGGCGTAGCGGAGTTTCCTGCTCAGGAAGATAATAACTGGATCCCGAAGTCCATGGAGGAAATGCCTTTGCAGGAGTTGCACCCTTCCTCTGAGCGCCAGATGGTGTCCCGCTCCCTTTAAAATCTGTTTTGCTATACTCTAGTTAGAAGGATTGTCTATCTTCTATAGTTCTCTGTTAGAAGTTTTTGTTGTGCCGAATATGGCTTTCTATATACTTTAGTTTCTTGTCGTTTGATTTTGGAATACTTTCGGATATTTTGTAATTTACTTTGTTTCTATATGAAACGGGCCTCGAGCCTTATTTTCAAAAAAAAAAAAAATTTGTATAAAGAGGTACAAAATCACTATTTTTGAATGGTCCAGAATTTTCTAAAAACAGTAACTTTGTATCTATCTTAAAAATAGCAAAAAAAGTTCCAAAAAATCTAAACTTTTGTATCCAAGCTCATTTTAATATGAAGATCATATTAACGGTTCGGATCAACTACTTAAACTTTAAAAATAGAGATAACGATGTTGGAATATGATAGAGCACAAAATCAATAGGACATTTTAACTCTACTCTTATATATAATTCACACATCCATTATACGTTATTGGTTGACCTCGAAAGTCATAATTGGATTTTAAATTCAGTCGGAGCCAAGATGCAAAACTTAATATGTTCCGGCCAAGTTTTCAAACTATCCAATTTGATCAGTGAGTTATAAAAATATCAATCGCGTTTTCAAGTTTGATGATAAAATTATATCCTATGGTTATTTTAAATTCACAATGAATACAGATCAACACATGGATGAAAAAAACATGGTTGGACTTATGGCCGAAATTTTTATTTATAGCACAGTTTCAAATAAAATAAATAAAAAAACTACTATTTTTGGAAATTTCGAAATGTATCTTGGCCGCACCGGTGTTGTGCGGACCCATTTAATGGAGACCGCACAATGCCGGTGTGGACCTTGAAATGGGTCCGCACAATGCCGGAGCAGACCCTCTTCTTTTATATTTTCTTTTTTTATCGGAATTTTTTTTTGTTTGGTTAGGGTTGTGTTTTTAAAGTTATTTAATTGTTTTTGTGATAGGTCTAAATTATATACACATTCGATCTAGTTTTTATCACATAATATTACCAAATATCTTGTATTTTAGTAGAGAACAGAATGATATATATCCAAGAATCAAGTTACTGCCAAAGTCTATTTTAGTTACAGGAAATGGAGCAAATTGTAGATCTTCTCGCAAGCTTTCCGAAAAGTGGTAGAACACTGAAAACGGAGTTACGGATCAGAAGTTATGCCCGTTTGAATTTCAGAGCAAAACAGGAGAAACCGAGCCCAGTGCGGACGCACTGACCCAGAGTGCGGACGCACTCAGCCATCAGACACAGAAAACAGAAAAGTCCGAGCGCAGTGCGGACGCACTGACTCGAGTGCGGACGCACTCAGCCGACACACAGTTCGTATTTTGGCCATATCTTAGTCATACGAACTCCGATTTGGGTGATTCAAAGCTTGACGGAACCAGGACAAAGAGATCTACAACTTTCATGAAGGAAACAAATCCAAATTCGGAATATATAATTCTGTACATCCACATCAATGGCCGCTCCAGCCTGAAAAACTGCTAAATATGAAAAGTTAGTGGACTTAGTGGGCGCCAAAATTAGAATAGCTTGGTCTCCAAGTTATTAATCACAGAATTAGAAATATAGAAGTTAGTGGGCTTAGTGGGCGCCGAAAATAAAACGACTTGATCTCCAAGTTCAGAATATGTTATATAAGGTTAAGGAGACCACATCTCTCATCATCCATTATATTACATATCCATTATTTTATCTATTTTTCCACAAATTGAGAGAGAGAGATCCTGCAGAAATTCTCGAAGGCTTTTTAAGGAAGGAGAAGAAGAAGATTCAAACAAGGAGTCGGCAAGATCGAGGTTTTAGATCTAAGAAAGGGTGTAATCATTTCTTTATCTCATTTCTTATTGTTTTTGCCAAACTTTGTTATGGATCTCTCCAAGAGAGAGTAGTTCTCTTTCTAGGGGTTTAGGTCAATGCATGAACTTGTTTAATTCTATCTTATTCGGATATTTGTTTTTATTATGATTGTGTTATCGGATTTGATTGTTAATTTCTGTGATTTATTCTTTATGAATTTCATTAGTACTCGTTCCTTTGAGTTCACCTGGTTAGGGTTTATTGAATTGAAGTAGTTTTGAAATCGCGTTGATCGTGTTTTTCCGCTTTAAGTTTATTAAATTCCGGCATTGGTCATGAGGAGACTACTAATTGAAACCATAAAGACACACCTTAGGATTGGGTTAGAAGCGACTGTACTTTGATATCCAATCCGGAACTATAGAAATTAAGGTTAGGATTTTGGTGAAGGACCGAAAGGCGAAGGCAAATCCTAATTAGGACACCTTAGAACAAATATCGATATATGCTTTGAAGCATGTGATTAAATATCCCTCTAGGTTAGTGACAGCCCTAGAATTCGAGGCACATTAATCCATCCACCCAAAGTAGTTGTATTAATATTTGTTCCAAAGGCTAACATAGGTTAGAAACCTCATCAAATCAAACATGAATTTAAACAAACCGAATAAATAGAATTAGCAAGGAATTGTAGACCGAATACCCCTGGATCTCCTTAAACTTGAAAACAACCCAATCTTTCTTCTCTTTATTTGATTTACATTTATTGTTTGAAACTCCTCTCTTTCGGGTATTGAACCCAACATTAGAATTTTAGAACAAAACCCCCCCACTTTACTTTTATTGTTTTGTTTTAAAAGTAGTTTTCTTTATTAAAAACTAGTGTTTCCCTCTCTCCCTGCGGATCGACACCTAAATACTACAATCGATAGGTTGTGCGCTTGCAACTAACCTATTCATTGAGTACGAAGGTTTATAAATTTTAAAGGCAAAAAGAGTACCAAATTCCTATATCTAAAATACTCAACATTTTGTTTTAAATATCGTACGTTTGTCTGATCAAATATAAAGAAGCACTAATAATAAATATAAAGAAGTCATATAAAGAAGCATACAATAGAACAATATAATGCTAATGTTCTCACGAGTACATTAAAAATACGTCTACTAAACTGCAAATAAACAATGTTCTTACAAATACAATTAAAACTAGATAAACATCTAATCCATTGATAGACTCTCAGCCTGTAAATTTTGAAATAGTGACTGTTAAATCTGATTGTTTCAATAATTTATTAAAAGTTGAAATTTATTAGTCAGAAAAATTAACTACCTCTTGCATCTCGAGCGGCTCTGTTCTGTCTTTCTTGTGTATCTCGGTTGGCTTGGTGGACTCTTCTCCTCTTATTTAGTAAGTCCAACCACATCGGAATCCTGTTGTGTCGTCTTCTACCCAGAAAAAACATTTTCATCCTCTGGAACAAAGATAGGACCCTCGTTTTCAGGCAATTCCGATTGATTTTCATACACATGCCATTCAACCCTCCACATGTTGATCAATGTCTGGATGTGGTAGTAGTGACTTACAAGATGCTAGGGTTAATGCCTCGAAGACGGCACACGGATATAACATGAGAACACGGTATTCTGTCCAATTGAGGCTTTTGGCATGTGCATTCCATCGTGTAATCATCATTAATGATCACCATGTATTTAAAATTAGCATTGGTAAACCGGCCAGAATCGTTAGGTATGAAAGCGCGAACTCTCTCTTGTGTGGATGTTACCTCGAACTCGTTGTAGTTGTCAAACCCCCCAAGCGTCTTCATAGTATCGGACCTCTCGAACCGTTTGTTAATAAGCTACCAAACCTCCCAAGCGTCTTCAGATTTATTTTAACGAAGTTACTAAAAAATTATGAAGAAAAATTACAAATAAAAATACCTGATGCACACGACACGAGAACTGTTGACCTTGACTGACTTCAAATTCCGCTTTGATCCTCCTTTGCGCAAATTAAGTGAGACATTTGTAAATTGTGTCTTCAATTATTACTGCCACCGGCAACTTACGAGATGACCTGAAAACATTATTTAGCGACTCAGAACCGTTTGTAGTCATAATTCTCCAACGGTAACCACCGTCCAGCGCTTGGAATATCTTTCATGGTTTCGGACACTCGTTCTCATCTTGATCAAAATACTTACCCACACTGTCCAGCCAATTGAGAGCACGGTCACATACACCCCCCATTGCTTGCATTTCTTGCTCGTATCTCCTCATCTTCCTCTTAGCCACACATATCCTAAAAAACTTGATTGCCGCATCACTGCAACCGTTCTTCTTCACATTCTTCTTCACTGCAACCGTTCTTCTTCATGGTATGCCGAGCTCTGGTAACCTCCATATATAGGTCAATTATCTTGTATACACCCCTAGAAAAACTCATGGTTTGGTTGTACAATACCTGCCAGACTCCCTCATTCTAAATTGGAAAGAGTTGGAACCAGGTTTGTACTGAACTAGTCGGCATGCTAATTTTGGCCTCAATTTTAAGGTCATACTGATCCTGATCCAATCTCAAACTCTGACATATACTCGATTTAAGCCCCACATAATCAATACCTGGCAATACCGAAATCATAGTAACAGGTCCGATACTATAATAAATCCCATTAGGACCTATTATAACATCTCCACCAGTATAAATAAATACCATAAGAGTCATTTTCAATCCAATACACAAGAAACTTAAAATTAAAAATTAACTAAATTAATTATTAACCTACTGAAAATTAAAAAAAATGAAAAGAAGAGAAAAAACACTTATAGATCAGAGTCTGTTGTCCAGGAGAGAATGGGTGAGAGTGTGAAATGAATTTCACTCTCCTGAACGGATTATAAAAGAAGAGGGTCCGCTTCGGCATTATGCACTGGGTCCACTCCGGCATTGTGCGGACCCATTTCAGGGTCCACACCGGCGTTGTGCGGTCTCTATTAAATGGGTCCGTACAACACCAGTGCGGCCATGGTACATTTCGAATTTTCAAAAATAGTGGTCTTTTGGTTTATTTTTTTTTGAAGCTGTGCTATAAATAAAAATTTCGGTTCAGTGGGCAACTATAGATTGAAAAAAAAAATCAAGAAGATAATACCTTAAAAATGTTTGTATATCTCTGTTTATATTTTATTTTCTATTATTCTCTTATTATCCTTTGGAAGTATTATCCAAATATGGATGATGATTTCGCTCGCCGAGGACAAATCATTCAGGTCTCAAGACAAAAAAATATTATCTAAATCACCAGTCAAAGTCCCCGCTTTAATATATTAGTAGAATTACTAACTAAAGAGATCCAAAAACAAAAGCACAAATTAAACAGACACAAGTACAGGGCATATATACTGGAATAGTGGAATTCATATCACCTAACGTAACTCAAATTTTGAGTTTGATCTGAACCGTCCGATCTGTTTCGACACAAAATATTAAAAGAACAGAGTGTATTTCACCACAGATTAAATTAACCCATATTATAATCGGACGGTTCGGATCCAAACTCTCTGAGTCTCTTCTCAACTAAGTTAATATTTCCAATTTAACCATCTACTCTCTTCCATCTTTTATTTATTCTTCTTTTGTTTGTTCTCTCTTGTAAGAATATATTACTATATGCGAGAGAAAAAAATAACTACTGTCAAAGGTAAGTCGACATAAATTGTTATTTCTGAAAATATTGTTATTACCAATAAGACTCTATCGCAATGATACCGATATTATTAAATACTTTTATTCTCACCAGGAACAGATTTAAGATTTTCATCAGGGACAAAAAAATAGCAAATGAGGTGTAAGTAGCTAATCGGTATAAGATAAAAATCAATGCTCTAACTTATAGTTTCTAATGTTCTGCCTGTTAAGGAATCATAAATGTCAAACAATAACGTCCTATCTAGAGATTAAACAATTACATCTCATCTAGAGATTAAACACTTACATTCCGGGGAAAGAGAAACAGTTCCCCACCTTAACCTATGGACCGTCTTATGCCAAAGCCGACTCATAAAATATAATCATAAGTGCGGAATACAATACCTAATTTGATAACGTTTGCTATGGAATCCTCAAGTGCGAAGAGCCGTCTCCATGTGCACGAGACAAGTCTTCAATGGCAAGAAGTC
Organism: Carex parvula; assembly: GCA_025461045.1. NCBI lineage: Eukaryota > Viridiplantae > Streptophyta > Magnoliopsida > Poales > Cyperaceae > Carex > Carex parvula. Next base: position 207,760 of record JAJGRW010000416.1, read on the forward strand.
CTCGCTGGTACGCCGTATGGTCGTGGATTAAATCTTCCAAGACAGCAAGAGACGCCTTTGAGAAATTCCTTCTAAGTTTCCTAATAGATTTCTCATCTCTAATCTTTGATGGTGGAAGAAGAAGAAAAGACACTTAGATTCTGTTTAAAAATAATTGTTGTTCAGAAAACTGAGTTGTGCGTTGTGTTATATCTTTTGCCTTGGGGACCCATCCTTATATAGGGGTGCAAAACCGTCTATCTAGAAATGCATTTTTTTTACTTGCAAATCTCGAAATCATTCCATCAATGATTTGATCTTTACCTAAAATTGTATACATATTTATAGACCACACCCTATTAAATACACACATTGTCTAATATTTTAATTTCATATTAGATCACTTAATTATAACAATCATATATAACAATATACAATTCATAATTATATTACATATATGTTCAATATTAGATTATAATCCAACACTGGCTTCTAATTTTCAATATTCTAGCCTCTAATTCTAATTGTCAATTCTAATTCAAAAAAATATTCTAATTTTAACGAAAAATTTAATTCATATTACAAATTAAATTTTCAGAAAGAAACAAATAAAATATAAGAGAGAACAAAGTTGATCCGGCGGTACAGAGATCTCTGTGAAAATTCTGGAGGCAGTTGCCGCTGACTCGACCGCCCTTATCCTCGCGTAGGGGAAGATTCTGATAGATATATATATATCCCAGGTAAGTTATTACTTCCTTTTGTTTATTATAACGAATCAATTAATTAAGGATCAGTTCACCTATCAATACAAAAAATTAAGAAATTTCCGGTCAACTCCGCGTGCTACTTCTCTCTCCCGGACGTTAGAAATCGATCTTATCTTATCTTTCCAAAAGAAGCACGCAAAAACATTTCCATTTTTTCTCATAGCAAAGTTAAGTACCTACAGCTCATTTATCATAGATTCATACATGGCATTAGTAACTGAAACTGTTGCAACTGCCATCATTGGTCAATTGGTAGACACTGTGTTTAGCTATGCCGACGGTTCCTGGTGGCCGAGTGCAAATGCCGTGAAAGCAGAGGCCGAGAAGCTACACATGACACTTCCTCAGGTCAAGGCAGTTTTGCATGCAACACAGAGAGGTAAAATCAACCAAAGAGACCCCAATTTAGAGGTGTGGATGTGGCAATTTAGAGATGCCGTGGAGGAGGCCGAAGATGCACTCGACGAGATCGAGTACTGCAAGCTGGAAGAGAAAGTCGGGGCCCGAGATAACACGGTCACCGGTCCTTTCTCTGGCTGCAGAAGAAAACTGGTAAGTGTTTTTAAGAGAGCAATTGTTAATGACAGGGTTTTAAAAAAATTGAGGGATGCTGTGAAAGGGTTAGAAACTGTTGTTGCTGGTGTGAGACCCTTTGTTGAATTAGTGAGAGGTCTCAATCAAGAAGTAGCCGTGTACAATTTCCGTCAAACTGGCCCGTTGTTGGCTGACACGGTAATCGGGTGAGAGAAGGAGAAAATCATAATTTTTAAATGGTTGACGGCTGAGGTCGACAGTAACATGCAAGAACGGCTCTCGGCATTTGTGATATTCGGAGCTGGTGGAATGGGAAAAACCACTCTTGCTCAATTAGTTTGCAATGATCAAAATGTGAAAGAGAATTTCGAGCAAATCGTATGGGTATGTGTGTCGGATAACGACAACATAGTTGATGCAGCAACGGTAATAAAAATGATCATAGAAGATTTTATAAAGAAGAAATGTGATCTCGGTAATTTAAGTACGCTACAAACAAGTCTACAGGAGATCGTATCCACGAAGAAATTCCTACTGGTATTAGATGATGTTTGGAGAGACGACACACGCTCAGAATGGGAGAAAATTCTGGCACCATTGAAATCTGGTCAGAGGGGAAGCAAAATTTTATTGACCACCCGAATGGAGTCGGTGGCGCATATGATTGCTGGGTTGATGAATGGAGAAAAGAAAATTCTGAGATTAGAAGGCTTAGGTGACAGAGATTTTATTACTCTATTATTCAGGCATGCATTTGCTGGTACCAAACCCGATGAATACCAACAACTCCACGAAATCGGCAATCAAATGGCAAAGAAACTTTGGGCATGCCCGCTAGCTGCAAAAGTCATCGGCGGTGTCTTGAATAATACCTTAAATTTTGAATATTGGAACAAAGTTCTCAGGGAAGATTTACCAGATGTACAAACAAGCAAGGATGGCATAATGGGCATTTTAAAATTGAGCTATTACCATCTCCCTTCAAATCTCCAGTCATGTTTTAGGTATTGTAGCATATTTCCTCGAGATGTGATACTCGGAGAGAAATATTTGGTTGAGAAGTGGATGGGTTCAGGATTAATCCCAAAGCATGAACACGGGAAGAGGCCCGAGGATATAGCACACGAGTACTTAGGTCAGCTAACTGCAAAATCATTTCTTATCAAGGAAAAAGTGCGTCATGATGCACCGAATGATAACGTATACAGGATCCATGACCTTTTACATGATCTGGCACGATCCCTTTCCTTAGGTGAATGCTTGAGAATTACCGAACGTGCAATACACATTCCTCCAACAATACGTCATTTGTCAATTAAGGTTAAAAACATTGATAACCTTAAAGAAATTGGCCATCTCAAAAAGCTACACACTCTTGAGATTGCTTGTAAAGAGCATGATTTGGATGATAACCTTGGATTAAATGAGATCTTAATGGGGATGAAAAGCCTACGCTCATTAAGTGTATACACAAGAGCGATAAACAAGCTTCCGAGCTGCATCCGAGATCTAATACACCTTAGAAGCATATCATTTTTAGGTCAAAGGACCTCGAAACAAAATATTTGTCGGGTTCCTGAGTCATTCTTTCGGCTTTATCACTTAATGCTATTCAGTCTGAGGGATCAAATTGATATCGAAGAACGTGGCTTAGAAGGTATGTGTAACCTAATAAATTTGCGATATTTAGAGGTATTTTGTCATCAAGATACATCTATTCCTTGGGTGGGAAATCTACATTCTCTCCAGGAATTGAATGATTTTTGTGTCAGGAAAGACACGGGTTACAGTATAGCCGAACTAAAACACCTCACAGAATTGCGAAAACTATGTATACACGATCTTCACAACATAAACGATCCTAGTGAAGCATCAGAAGCTAACATAAATCAGAAATATCATCTCAAAGCGCTCAACTTAAATTGGTCCAAAGGCAACCGAGATAGAGACGAATTGGTAGCTAACAACCTCAGACCGCCAGTCAATTTGAATGAATTGGAAATCTCTGGTTATTCTGGTATTAGACCCCCCAATTGGATGATTGATCAATCTTTGTGTAACTTGGTATCTGTTACACTAAGCAACTGTTGTAAACTAAAAATTCTTCCACCTCTTGGCCAGATAAGTTCACTCAGGCATCTTAATTTGAATGGTTTAACAACACTAAAGCAATTTGGGGATGCATTATATGGCATGAATGGTACCTGTACTATCTTTCCTTCGCTGACAGAGCTCGAAATTTACAACATGCCAGAATGGATCGAGTGGACTGGAGTTGATGACAAGACGCTTTTCCCTCGGCTTGAAATGTTGTATATCAATGATTGCCCGAAATTGAAAGATATACCCACTCTAACTCCTAGTTTAAAGAGACTCAGCATTTCTCATGCGGGATTGGGTACTCTTCCCGGTCTTTATCAACTTGCCGGTAATGGCAGAGAAGGAGCGTCTTCGACACCATTCGCACCGTCTTTATCTTCTCTATATGTCGTGGAGTGTCCAAATATCACAACTCTAGTTGGATTGCCATTGCTATATCAATTCGAAAACAATCATGTTCTTGAGAATTTATCCATAAGAAATTGTGAAAGCCTATTGCATATGCCTGTCAAATTGCTGGCAGAACTTAACTTTCTTTCTAGGCTAACAATTTTTGATTGCCCGAATCTGGTAGCACATGGATCAATACAATTACCCAAAAGGCTAAAGTGCCTCTCTTTTGGATCTTGCGGTGACCTTGAGCCTCTGATTTTTAAATCATTGCAAGATCTTACCTCCCTCGTGGAATTGAGAATTACTGGTTGCCGAAGCATACAATCCCTTCCCCCAAGAGTGGTTTTCACAAATCTAAAAAACCTTAGTGAATTAAGTATAGATGAGTGCAATGATCTGACATCACTGGGTGGAATAGAAGAGCTAACAGCTCTTAGAAGCTTAACAATTCAGAAATGTGAGAAACTTATTGAAATTTCATTGCTACAGCCGCTACTAATTTCTGAGAATAACGAAACTGGTCTTTCAAGACATCATTTAATGCTTCAAAAACTTCAAGAACTGTTAATAGATCACAGTTCACTATTGATGCTGGATCCATTGAGAAATCTCAGAACCGTTAGATCTTTGCGAATTTGGGATAGTTGCCAAATCACATCTTTGCCCGAGCAGTGGTTGCTGCAGAATTGCTTCTCTCTCCAAAATCTCACACTGCGTGGAGTTTCCTCTCTACAATCCTTGCCCTCAAGCTTGGAAAGCATGCACTGTTTACGGGATCTGACTATCGAAGGGGCTAGATTGCTAAGTTCTCTCCCAAACCTCCCTACTTCGTTGAAATATCTGATTATCAGAGGCTGTCAGGCTGAGTTGAAGGAGATGTGTGGAAGTGAAAATGGTATTTATTGGTCTAAGATATCTCATATTCAAACCATGCTCATTGAATCAGTTGAAGATGAAAACTCTCATCAAATTTGATCGGCAGCTGCATGCTTTGATGTTAGTGTTTTTCTCTTCTGCCCTTGTTTTTTTTTTATTTGGTATAAAGTATATTCTTAATCATATCACCTACAAAAATCCACTGTTGTCTTCAACGAAATGAAAGAGAGTCTTCTAGCTTATACCATTTTCCTGGAAGGATGAATTGTACAAATAATAGTTCCTTATCAGTTTACTAAAAGTATATCTTTTGCTATTGTTTCAATTATTTTTTTTTATTGGCAATATTTGCTGTTTATTCGTGTATCTGAACAAGCATGTTTTAAAATTGAGTTGGGTAGATTTGTAATTGTTGTTACTTGTTCTAATATTTGTTATCAACTAAATTGCTTTGTCTATGACCAACTTTTCTTGTCATTTTTTTTATGTGCAATTTGAAAATTTAATCTTCTTGTTAATTCAGTTATTAATGGCCAAAAGCAAACACGAGGAAAAAAATGAAATACATTTTATTAGTAGGACTTATATTTTGCTTTTGCTCTTTAGGAAGTAACAGTGTGTGTCTTATCATCCTCTGCTACCAACGGCTGCTTCAAACATTCTACAAATCCACATACTTAAAGTGAGTTCTTAAAACTAAATATATTTTTATTTTCATGTGGTGTATTTGCTATTTAACTTGAATTGTGCTACCTTCCTCATGATAATTATTCTTATAGGTATTCCAGCTGCACATCCTAAAAAATCCAAAGACTTACTATGCGTTCAGAGCTCAAACTGTTTTAGAATAGAACTTTCTCTTGTAATTAAATGTAAAGCGCTAATGGCGAAATAAGAAAAATTTAAAGAGGCTGAGATTAAGGAAAGATAACACTGTAATTCAAAGAACTTGTAACAGCTGCTCCGCTAGAGAGGAAAGAACATGAAGTAATTAAAGTTTCTGGGCCGCCGACCGAGGCACCAATGGTGAGGTCCTTTAAATGGGACGATACCACATTAGAAACCAGACTTACTGTATTGACATTTTTTGATGTTGAAGCAATGCTGAGCTCCGAGCTCCGATTCATTGCTCTCTTGTATTTAATTCAGTAATTTAATGGATCTCTATAACATGACAATTTACTTTTGTTTACTGGGAAGTAAGCAAACCTTATGATTTGTCAGAGGACATAAAATCATGGGGTTTTTGTGCATTTATATCTTAGTTGCATCAGAAAGAGAAGAGGGGAGATTGGGAGATGTTGAAGTAGATGGTATCTCATGGGTTCATACCTAACATAGTTGCTTATTAAAAATGCACAAAGTTTCCTCGAATCCAATTGCATGTTTTTCTTTCTTTTATTCTGTTTCACTTTCTTCACTTCTCTTTAATAATATTTCTTAACACAAATTATTAGAAAAAAAAAAAAGAAACTTACTTTGGAGAGCTGGCTGTAGGAAACCTCTATTGTTAGCAGCACACTAATACCAGTACAAGGGATTTAGATCAAGCTTCTGCATCTTTTCCTCAGGGGCATTTTGGGAATTTCTAATTGAGGTTTGGTTATAATTTTGAGGATTAAATGTTCAATGTATTAATCTGTATCTTCATTTTTTTAAAGCTAGATGATGGTAGTACACTAGTATTATTGTTAGCTTAAAAGAATTGCGCTATAGTGTACCTCCATTTGCTATTCTAAATGGGGAGCAAAATAGACTAACTTTTCTTAAAGAAGAAGAAATTTTACTGCTGTTTAATTTGACACTGATAAAATTTGAACAGAAAGGGAGATAATATAATCTCCTATCCTACAATATGCTATATCAAGTGAACAAAGTGAAAACTGCAAACTTAATGCATCAAGTAGGTGAGAACCTGTTAAATTTCAATACCAGAAAAAAGATCTCACTTAAGCAAATCGTCGAACACATCGCATCGCGTGCAGACAAAGGAGTTGACAGCAGCAGTACAAGTCGTAACACAAACCAGTAAATTCCGATTAAGACAGAGAAGAGAGATTGGAAACAAGTAATATAACCCCATAAATATCTAAAATGAGAGCATGCTTTCACTTGCTGTTAACAAGGTCCTTGTTCTTCTCCTGACATCTATTAACAATTCTTTGAGTGTTACAAAGCTATGCACATGACAGCTCAAAATCTGTTAATTGGTACATCTACGAGAAAGAGTTCAAAACCACATGAGAGATCAACGGAAAACATGATAGAGATGATTAAACCGGTTCGATCATCTAAGGTCTGAGGAGCCAAGAACATGCTTGACAGCTTGCATCAAGAACCGAGCTCCAGCGAACCTGACTTCCCCTACTTCTCTTTGCTCTCTTCACTTCCTCACTGGATATAACTTATGAGCATATTTGGTTGTATCGAGAAAATGACATGACATAATCCAATCTAACAGTTATTTTGACATTAAAATTTTAAATTTTAAGTTATTAATATTTAAAAAATAAAAATACAAAAAATAAAGACATTTGAACTCTCAAAATAAAATTACTTAAAAATATTGATCTTTTCTAAAATAAACTATCAACAGTAACACAAGCAAATTGCTAGTATTAATTTTTTCAATGATAATATTACAAAAGTTATAGGTTGTTGATTATGTCTTGAGTGAGTCTATGATACTATGCATAGCACAATTTGATCCATGATACGGATTAATATTTTCAGTCTTCAAAATTCTAATAGTCAATCCGAACCGTTCAACATAATTTTCATATGAATATGTACTTGCAGACCTGATTTTATATTTTTTAGAATTTTTTTACTATTTTTAAAGATAGGTAGAAAATCACTGTTTTTGGATGGTCCAGAATTTTCAGATCAAGTGATTTTCTACCTATCTTAAAAAATAGTAAAAAATTCTAAAAAATATAAAATTCAGTCTGCAAGTAAATATTCATATGGGGATCATGTTGAACGGTTCGGATCGACCGTTAGAATTTTGAAAACAAAATATTGATCCGTATTACGAACCAACTTGTGATATGCACAGTAACATAGACTCACTGTTATCTTATTCGAATTTAACAATTTTACATATTTGTGAAAAATAGAAGTTCAAAAACCTATTTCTCACAGATCAATAATCTAGAGGTCTTATATCAGAAATTCGTATCCCTAAGATAACAGAATATTTTTTGTTTCAATCCGGATCGCTCGATCAAAATCCGCACGAATAGAATCTCGTATATTTCAATTTGAATTGAACTGATCCGAATTTTGATCAGATAGTCCGGATCTAAACAAAAATATTCTGTTGTTACCTCAGATGATATGACTTTCATATCAGTATCCATTTTAAGCTTTTTTTGTGAACGCAAGCAAAGAAATAGGGGTGTAAACGGAGCAAATTCGGAGCGGATAATGCTAATATTAAATTTATATTTATCTTTTAATGAGCGGATACGAATACGAATGTCAAAATTTAAAACTAAATCCACCTTAAACGGATACGGATACGGAGTGGATAATTTACGAATACGGATTTGAATACATATATGAATTAATTGTCGGACAATTGAGTCATATGAACTTTAAGATACAAATACTAATTAAAAGCGGCTGATAGCGTTATAACTTTTAAATCCGAAAAAACCACTTTTTGAAAAATCTCAACCGTTCATATACATTCTGCACGAATCTCAAAGTTCAAATAACACTGCCCCCTGCGCTATCCCCGAATAGGGACACGTCAGTCACGCAAAATATGAGATATCTTAAGGGATACGCACTCGGTTGTAACGCTATTTTTGACTGTCGAGTAAATCCGATCTAATATTACGACTTCACAAATCGAGATTCTTCTCTTCCAGTAAGAGTATCTACATCCCTGGTATTATTAGAGTTTCTAATATGATGTAGCAGTTTCGAATCTAGTTTTAGGAATGTGGGAGAGTTTCTTATTTATAAACTATGCAGCAAAGTTTCTTATTAACAAACTGTTTATAAACTCCATGCTAACTAAATGATTGGCTCAAATTATTTCTCTTTTTTAATTTGTTGCTGACGTGGCTTAATAGAAACTCTAAAATTAATTTCAAGGATGTGAGAATTAGAAATTTTAGAGCATTTACATCTCTAGTATTATTAGAGTTTCTAATTTGATGTGATAGTTTCTAATTCAGTTTCAGGGATGTGGGAGCGTTTTTTATTTAGAAACTATGTATGAAAGTTTATGAAATTGTTTATAAACTCTATGTTGGTCAAATAATTGGCTCAAATTATTTCTCTCTTTTAATTTATTGCTGACGTGACTTAATAGAAACTCTAAAATTAATTTCAGAAATATAGAGTTTAGAAATTTTTGAGATTTTAATTTCTAAAATATAATTAACAGTTATTTAGAAACTCATTTAAATTGCTAAAATGTATTAAAGATCTTAATTTCTAAAAGATAATTATCAAAAACTTATTTGAGTTAGCGTGATGCAGATGCTCCCGACATTTTTATTAATATCCAAAGTTTAATACAAATTATTAATTATACCCAGAATCGGACCAATTATCGATATAAAATGGCCGGCTATGTTCCCTCCCTAAGCCGGCCAGAAAATGGCCGGCTATGTACCTTTTTTTTTTTTTTAAACCGCATTATTTTTGTTTTAGGTGATTTCTATTAGAGTCAAATATTTCATTTCTGAGTTTCGTACAAAATAATAAAGTACACACAAAATGCAAATAGAGTCCACACAATTTTTACAACATGCATATAAATCACCTATTACTACCACGTCTAAATCCCCGAAGTAAACCACTTGCGAAAGATGACCTACGAGATGGCCTAGCAGGTGGCTCTGGTTGCTCACTAGATGGCCCGGCCTGGGCTCCAGATGGCGCTGCTTGGCTTGTAGATGGGCCGGCCTGGGCTGCAGATGGCCCTGCTTGGCTTGTAGATGCTCTTGTTGTGCGTCTAGTAGTGGACCTCCTCGGTTGGACATATGGCTCCCCTTGCACCCCAACCGCCTCTCCTCCTATGTCAACCGCCTCTCCCATTGCTTCAGCATACATAGCAGCTGCATCTAAACGGCTCGTAGCTGTGCTACGCCGTGACCCTCCGGACCCACTTCCCGATGCCATTACTCGCTCATTTTCTGCCGCATTTGCTGCGTTTCTTGCCTCTGCATTTGCATGTGTTACTTAGTAAGTTGGTATAAATTGAAAAGAAAAATAATTTTGGATGGATGTTACATACCTCTTCGTTGCCTATCGGAAGTGGAACAGCGAGGCTGATGCCCCCTTCGTCTACCTTCCATTTCATCCATCGTCATTACATGACGGATGTGTTTTCGCCTCCCCTTCCTAATCCAACCACTACTCGGAAGGATTCTGTCTCCAGGGTTAGGAGGCCAGTCACCCATATTGCCAATTGGATTGAACACATGGTTCCAAGTACTCACAAGATAGGGTGTTTTATACCAGTCTGCAACAAAGTCGTCCTCTTACCAGTTTCGGTCACGGCAAACAGTTAAGACATGAGCGCACGGAATAGAAGTTAACTGAATACCTCTGCAAGTGCATTCCATTTGTCTGTCGGGACCGCGCGTCACAATATACATGAACTCCCTGTGAGTGGGTTCCATGTTGCCCATGTCGCTACGGGTGCAAGGAACGTACTCATTTGGGGATGAAACTTGGTACTGACCTTGGCCCTGCGTGTAACGCACCAATTTCATTTTTGAAGCTTTCCCCCAACGTTTTTTGATCTTTTGCAAAACCCGGTCAGAAAGAACCTGTCCCTTGTCTTGTAATTTCATTGCTCGCTGACGCCGCTCAACAAACCATCTGTTGCACGTGTAGAACGTATCCTCAACTACGGCACAAACAGGCAAGCTACGACTCGTTCGGAAGACATTGTTGAGTGACTCGGAGCCGTTTGTTGTCATGATACCAAACCGGTATCCTCCATCACAGGTTTGAAATTTTTTCTCATAATTGGACGGCTCCATCACATCATTAGGACGTACTTTACCCACTCTCTTTAAATACGCATTGCACTTCGGATTTAGCTGCACAAAAACAAAGGTGTTATTTCATTTTCATAAAATTCTTATAAGATAATTAAACGAAATGTTATAAGTTAGACATACATGAGCAAACTCTTCGAACATCTCTTTCAATCTTCTCTGCTTCTTCCTCTTTGCTCCTTCCCTGAACCTCCATCCGTACCATCTGTCTCCTCCACAGTTCTTGAACAGGTTGTCAGCAACATGCTGCATACAATACCTGTGCACAAAAAGCTCGGGAGGCCATCCGTATTCAGCTGTCAGTGCAGCTTTGATCCCCTTGTGCTGGTCCGATATGACACATACAAATTTACACGGGCCGAGCACTTCATTCCTCAACCACTGCAAGAAAAAATCCCAATTCTCAGTATCCTCCTGCCGCACAATTGCAAATGCAATAGGCAACAATTGGTTCTCGGCATCGTAGCCGCAAGCTATCAAAAGCCTCCCATCATATCTCCCAGACAAGAAGCAGGCATCGACGGTGATCACTGGTCTCAGGTACTGGAACGCCGCAATGCATGGACCAAACGCCCAGGCTACGGCTCTGAACTGGGCAACACCTGGCATGATTAGTCCTGTTTCCTTATTCCGTACTGGGCTGGTCAGAAATTGGTGCGTCGAGCCGGGATTGTTGTAGCAAATTGCAAGCAACAGTGGTCTCAGCAAGCTGTATGAAACCTCCCAACTCCCAAATTGTCGGGCTATTGCCAGCTCACGGCCCCTCCACAGTCGGTTGTATTTAGGTGTCACATTGTCATACACAGACAAAACAATGTCTGCCACCATTCGGATGCTCATATACGGGTCCTTTTTAATGGCGTTCTCAATGACATCGGCAATGAGTGCTGCCGTCAGACATTCGTGGTCGTTCCTCGTACTCTCAGTCCTACATGTGTGAGGCCTGTCTTGCTTAGTTATAACCCATGCGTCTCCACATCCCGTCGGCTTTGCCCTAAGCTCGTAACGGCAATTCTTGTCCTTGCACAACAGAGTAATCCGATCCCTCTCACTTTTCCAAGATCTGAACTCCTGATTCTTAGTTATATGGTGCTATCTGATCTTCTTCATTAGGTCTTCTTTGCTTTTAAAATATTAGTTTGCTTTCAGCTCACCTTTGTACTCAATCCGTTGCCCATAATAACTAATATCTGCTTCTCTAAACTCTGAAACATCATTGAGGTCTGGGAACGAGTGCGTATCAGTTCGGCCACTAAGCGGCCCCCCTCATAAGTATGCCTTTCAGCTGTTTCAACCGGCCCGTCTTCATCGCAACCTTCCACTTGATCTGAATCCCCTCACATTTCTCCCTCAAATTCATCCCCGCTCCTCAGATCGTCCTCCGGTATTTCATTAATATCTTCAAAGTCCGGGCAGCTTGCATCGTCTACTGGTGCAGGTCTGGGGTAAGGTGATACTGGAGGTAACGGTAAAGGAGTGGCATTTACGGATCTAGGTGGGGTTGAAACTGAGTGTCTTGGTCTGCCTCGATTGTGTCTAGGTGGGGATGCAACTGAGTGTCTTCGTTGAGGTGCTGGTGGAGTGACGTAGTTGTAGGGTTCTGGGTCAGGTTCGTTGAGGAGTAAGGTGGAGTCACGTCTGTAGGTTTCTGGTTGTGGGGTATAATGTGGTGCCGCTGACCCAGAGCCCGAACTTCCAACCCCGGGCTCTACCGGAACTCTTCTAGTAAATATTTCTATTAGAAAATTCCCTTCTGACCTCAAATAACCATACATGCCTCTCCACGTACTCTCATCTACCAGTTTCGCAACCATAAATTTTCCGCTGGAGGGATGGCAATATCGGGTTGCCAATTCTAGGTCGCACCTTTCTGGGTTGTAACCGGTATGTGTGTAAACTATGGATTTCAGGTCTAAAAATGAGATGTCATCTGGAATCATTAATGAATGAGCTGCATCTTTGTTGTAATACGCCCCTTGTGCACTATTAAGCATCTTCCCACCATAGTGTAATGAAATAAAGGCCATGGTAAACAAACTACATTTTAGAAAATGGTAAACAATTGTCAGGTTACTAAATGGTAAACATTTGTCAGGTAACTAAATAGTAAACAATTGACTGGTAAACAATTAAGTAAATGGTAAACAATTAAGTAAATGGTAAACAATTAAGTAAATGGTAAACAATTAACTAAATTGTAAACAATTAAGTAAATGGTATAAATGGTGAACAATTAAGTAAATGGTGAACAATTAAGTAAATGGTGAACAATTAAGTAAATGGTGAACAATTAAGTAAATGGTGAACAATTAAGTAAATGGTGAACAATTAAGTAAATGGTGAACAATTAACTAAATGGTGAACAATTAACTAAATGGTAAACAATTAAGTAAATGGTGAACAATTAACTAAATGGTAAACAATTAACTAAATGGTAAACAATTAAGTAATTACCATTTAAGTAAATGGTAAACAATTAAGTAAATAGTAAACAATTAAGTAAATAGTAAACAATTAACTAAATAGTAAACAATTAAGTAAATAGTAAACAATTAACTAAATAGTAAACAATTAACTAATTAATTAATATATAAAATAAAACATAATAAAAAAAAATAATAAAAAAAAATTATTACCTCAAAAGTAGCGAGCTGCCTCGGGTTGTGTGAAGAACTGAAGAGGAGGGGGTGCTATTTTATAGAGTTTTTGGCGTTTAAAAAAAAAAAAAAAAAGGTACATAGCCGGCCATTTTATGGCCGGCTTATGGAGGGTAAAATGGCCGGCTTATGGAGGGTACATAGCCGGCCAGAAAATGACCGGCTTGGGTTTATGGCCGGCTTAGAGAGGGTACATAGCCGGCCAGAAAATGGCCGGCTTGGGTATATATCGATAATTGGTCCGATTCTGGGTATAATTAATAATTTGTATTAAACTTTGGATATTAATAAAAATGTCGGCAGATGCTCTTAGAGGCACTGATCACGTTAACAAATACCAATCCCATCCGCAACAGTGAATCATCTTGGCTTGCCACGTATCCTAATCCCATTACTGACACTCCTTTCACCGCAACAGTGAGTCACCGACCCGAGTAAACAAGGCCGCAAATTTACGTGCCAAAAGAGTTCGTACTTCCAAAACCCTACAGGTTCCTTTCTCTTCCTCTTTTTTCTCTTTAAAAACTTTTCATCTCCTTCTCCACATTTTCTCTCTCGGTGTTACATTGTACTAAATTTTCTTTCTCGCCATGGATAAACTGCGCACATCGGTGAAACCGAAACCGTACGACCGCCAGCAGGAGAAGCTTCCGATCCTCCCCGAGCACGATCGACACGAGGTGGTCGTGAAGATAGATGGCAACAACCAGAACCTCGTCGAGACCACCTCAGCAGCCACCGCCTCTTCTCCGAACTCCCGAGTGTGGAAAGAAAGCAGTTATGATTTCTCGCAAGAAGGCGGAGTTGGCAATGGCGGGTTCACCTTTGACAGTAGCCCCACTGAGGACCCACCGTCTCGGCTAATTAGTTCGTTTTTACGCAAGAGAGACGCCACCGGCGTTACAATGTCGCCGGCAGTGGACCTCGAGATGAACTTCTTCAACAAGGGTTCTTCTCTAGGCTCCGAATCCGAATCAAAGGAGCATCGTATTTCGTTCCAAGATGCCTTGGAACAGTCACTTCCTCGCGAATCAAATGATAGCTCTTCCTCTTCATCTGATGAGAAGAAGAAAATGAACAGTCGTGGAGCCGGGGGCGGTGACGGTGAAGTTATCCGTTGCACATCAAATTCAGCAATCGGCCGATCATCTTCTCTGCTTCGGGCCAAGACCCGGTCTCGTTTATTAGATCCACCACCACAGCACCCTCCATCGCCCATTAAAAATCCCGACCCGGACAGGAGATCAGGCCGGCCGCCAGTGCCCAGGTCGGGGCAACTCAAATCGGAGGCGACGGGGGGTAAATCAGGCCCCGCTGATGAGGATGATGATGACCCCCTCGTGGATTCTGACATACCTGATGAACTGAAGAAAACAAAGTTTGACACGTGGACCATCTTACAATTGCTTAGCCTGATACTGATAATTGCATTATTGGTGTGCAGCCTAGTGATTCCACGGCTGACGAGGCAAACCGTTTGGAGCCTCCATCTATGGAAATGGGATGTACTAATCTTGACTCTTATATGCGGCCGGCTAGTCTCCGGTTGGTTTGTTCGTGTGGCTGTGTTCCTCATCGAACGAAATTTCCTACTGAGGAAGAAAGTGCTGTACTTTGTTTACGGCGTCAAGAGTGCTGTACAGAATTGTCTTTGGCTTGGCCTTGTTCTCATTTCATGGCACTATTTGTTCGATAGCAAAACCTCGCACAGCCCCGTGTTGCCCTATGTTAGCAAGATCCTTCTCTGCCTCCTTGTTGCGACTATCCTACGTCTTATCAAAACACTACTTCTCAAAGTACAAATTCTCATTAATTTTAGTTCTTTAGTTGTTATTTTGATCAACTTCATGAGTGAGATTAAGTAATATACTTAAATATCCTTTTTAGGAACTAAAGTACCCGGAGAATTTTATCTAATAACAAAGAATGTAGTTTGGTTGAACATATGAACCACCTTTTAATCATTATTTTTTCTAGTCTGAGGTAAATACAACTCTAATTGATAGTTAGAAAGCAATTCATATCTTTTATTCTACTGCTAACAATTGATTTTGTGGTTATTAATTAGGTACTGGCCGCCTCCTTTCATGTCAGCACATACTTCGATCGGATTCAAGAAGCCCTTTTCAACCAATACGTGGTAGAGACGCTTTCTGGGCCGCCGGTTTATGAAGATAATCAGACAATGGTTGAAGTTCAGAGGCTTCAAAAGGCCGGTGCAACAATGCCAAAAGATCTCCAGGCAACAGCACTACCTGCTAAGAACAGTGGCCAAATAGGTAAAGGCATCCGCCTCTCAGGGGCATTGTTGGGAAAAGAAGGCATCACCATTGACCAACTCCATAAGCTGAACCAGAGAAACATATCTGCGTGGAACATGAAAAGATTAATTCAGATTGTGAGGTACGGGGCGTTAACGACACTGGACGAGCGGATCCCGCTAAAAGCTGCAGATACGGAGGAGGATTCCACAACACATATACTCAGTGAGCAAGAGGCCAAAATTGCTGCCAGGAAGATTTTTACTAATGTGGCCAGGCCTGGTGCCAAGTGAGTTTTAAAATTCTTTTAATTGCCAAATTTCTCATACTTGAAATGGTGGTGGTACATAGCAGATAGGTCTAGTTTGGTTCTGATCATTAAGGGTTTGGGTGTCTAGTCATTTAGATTGGATCAATATTTGAGTTTTTTATATTGGGACTTGCGGCTTCAAAATTAGGTCATCTTTGAATTTGCGGGCAAGTGCTATTCTCAGGTTTTCAAGTTTTGGGCTGGTCGGATTTTTAATCGGGTCAATTGGTCAATTTCTTCTAAAACTGACATTGGTTAGTTTGTAGGGTCAGATGCTCTATATTCACTTGACTAGACCCGCATTTCAGTTTCATACTCACCTATTTTCTTGTTCCCTCACTGAGTAGCTGACTACAAAACTACCATTTTGCTCAAATTAAGGGGCTCTGGTGCATTTAAACTCGATATAAATAGAAAACAGAAACTTTTGTATGGTGATGAACATGTCTTCAATTTCTTATTTTACTATTTTCCACCTTTTGCATTCCTCCAATCTAATATTAGAGTGGCCTAATTTTGGAAAAATTGAAATTGGTGCTAGATGACAGAAATTAATTGAATTTTTATATAGAGAAATTTATATATATACCCATCATAACTTTGTGATTTAGATAGTTCCCCTTCAAAATATAAACATTAGTTATTTCCCCATCTAAACTCACTTAGTTAATATCCCCATTTGTTCATTAATCAATTAAAAACACTGTTTGATATTAGCAAAAAAGAAAAATGACCAATTTACCCTTATCTTGAGACTCATGTGTCGCTAATTCCTGCCCGGTCCTTCCCGCGTTTACCAAAATCAATTTAAGTTACCAGTGATTTTGGGTGGGTTCCAGATGTTTAAGTGTGTTTTCAAATGCATATCTCATAAGTATCTTTGTGAACCCATATAAAGATATACTTTCCTTTCACAACTTATCGTCCGAAATCCTGATTCGCTGAGACAGTAGAAATATATACATTGTCTGTTCAATACCAGCAGTTTGAATATAACAAAGATAGAAAGAGAAAGAGAAGTGACAAACATTGGTTTTTGTTAGTGAAACTACTACTTGGAATAAAGGAGAAGGAACTCGACCTTCAAAAAAAGGAGAAGGAACTCAGTATACAAGGTGGAGATCAATTATTATACACTTAAAAGGTGGTAATATTGATTATGCGCAGTCCAAGCAGCACAAGCATATTGATAACTGTTCTTTTGTGCAGACAAACATTAAATAATTTAAATATCTCCTGAAAGTATCTAAATTCTGTATGGACATACGGCCAGCCCAAAATTATCACTTGTTTAACTAAACACACTCTTATCTCAAACATCTTTGTTACCAGCAATAGATAAGCTACAAAGGTCCAAATTTTACTAAAGCTACTATCAGAAATTAAAATTAGAATATGTAGTAGAAATTGGGAATGAAATAGCACAAACGTCTATCAAATCAGTAAAAACTCTCGCTGTCTTTCCTTTTACTTGGTGTTCTTTCTTGCGGATTCTTTCACTGGTGATTTTTATTGAGTATGAGTATTTTTCTGAGTCTCCCCTAGTTTAATCTTATTTGCATCGTAATACTTCACTTTTTGTTGAAGAGGAAGGCTTAGAAAAGGGGGAGGGTCGCTGGAAGGGAAGGGTTAGCAAGCCAGGGTAAATTGGTCATTTAATTTTTTTATTATTATTAAAGTTGTTTTTAATTGATTGAATGAAGAAATGGGAATATTAATAAATAAGTGAATTTAGATGGGGGAAATAACTAATTTTTAAATTTTGATGTGGAAATATCTAAATCACAAAGTTATGATGGGCATATATATAAATTTCTGTTTTATATATAACCAAATTGGAAATTTATGGTTAGTTGAAGACCTGTAATTTTATTTCATTTTATTCAGTAAAATTCAAATTTGAAGTCAATGGTTGACCAAATTATGTATTGTTTCTTTACTAATGATAGCATGTGGCACTGCTAGGTACATTTACGTCCAAGATCTCTTACGTTTTATGAGGCAAGAAGAAGCAACAAAAACAATGAATCTTTTCGAAGGAGCACATGAACACCAACGAATTAGCAAAAGGTCACTGAAAAACTGGGTGGTAATGGTTTCTACTAAAATATTTATCATATAAAAACTATCACTCTTAGTGGTTACATATATTTAAGACTAATTTTACTGCAGGTGAATGCATTTAGAGAGCGCAGGGCTCTTGCCTTGACACTTAACGACACAAAAACAGCTGTGAACAAACTTCACCAGGTAGCAAATGTGGTTGTGGGCGTAATCGTCTTTGCACTCTGGCTTCTGATTTTGGAAATTGCTACAACACATTTCTTTATTTTTCTTTGCTCGCAACTTCTTCTGGCAGGGTTCATTTTTGGGAACACTTTGAAAACATTATTTGAAGCTCTTATTTTTTTGTTTGTAATGCATCCCTTTGATGTCGGTGACCGATGTGAGATTGAAGGAGTTCAGGTAAAAGGATCATTATTTTTGGCAACTTTTCTCAGCTTCTTGTTATTATTTAGTTATTTATCTTTATATGACTTCATTGTTGTTATTATTATTATTACTATTATCAATTTTTGCATGTCTTGGCTGTTTTCTATCTAGAAAGAATTAGAAAATGAACATGTTCTGTTAAAACTAGAACATTTTTTTTCATATTTCGTAGTACATTTGGTGAGAATAACCTTCGAATATGTTAATGAATTTCCGTGGTGATTTTGATGTCAGGTTATTGTTGAGGAGATGAATATCATGTCGACGGTATTTCTGAGATATGATAACTTAAAGATCTATTATCCTAACAGCATTCTTGCCACCATACCAATAAGCAACTACTACCGCAGCCCTGACATGGGAGATTCCATTGATTTCGCCATTCACGTCGCCACACCATTAGAGAAGATTGCAAAGATGAAGGAGAGAATAATCCAGTTGAGCATTTTTTTTTATTTTACCTTTCAGTTTTCACTTCTTTTCATTGTAGTTTGTGATGCTTGAGTGGGGTAAATCATTTTTTTAACCTGAAATTGAAATAGGTTCATGGAGAACAAAAAGGAGCATTGGTATCCAGGCCCGATGGTTGTATTGAGAGATGTCGAAGACAGTAATAAGTTGACTGTATCAATCTGGATGCGGCAACGGATCAACTACCAAGACATGGGAATGAGATTCCAGAGGAGAGAACTAGTGGTACAAGAGATGATTCGGGTTCTTAGAGAGCTTGATATCGAGTACCGCATGATACCTGTTGATGTAAATGTTCGTAATTTGCCCCCTGTAAACTCAGCACGGTTACCTTCCACTTGGTCATCCAGTAACTAATTATATCATTAACTTAAAGAGGAGGTTCAGGTACTTAATAATAGTTTTGTTCATGCTCTAAATTTAGGCTTGCTTCTGCTGCTGCTTAGTAATTTTCGTTGTAAATATTAACTGAGGTAAAATTAATTTGGATTTGAGCTTAAAGTACTTACTTTAGCTTAGTTGTATTGCATGACCCTTGATCTCTATAGAGCTCCATGATCTCTTTTGCACTCTTGGCTGGTACATAATTAGATTAGATTATTAGATGTATATAGATGGTGAGGAATTTGAACATGTCTGTGTCATCATACGTAGTTATGTACACATTCCCTTCACTACAGGAAAATGTTTTATTGGGAAAAATGAGGGCCAATTCCGGTACAAATTCATTATACTTCATGTACCACTACCGGTACTAATTAATGTACCATAATTTTGTGTTTAATCTGAATTATTAATCCCCAGTATTTTTGCATCGCACAAAATTATTAAGAACATAAGAATAAACTCACAAGAGACATAGTACACTTAATACTAATTCAGCTCAATAAATTATCAAAACTTGCTCCTGATTTTGTTCTGTCACACATACCAAAAATAGATAAGGGTGTTCTCTACAGTTTGTTAAAGAACAAAAGTTGTACCCCCCATCCCTTCCTGTTTTGTTCAATTACAACTTAACCATCATTGTCGCCCATCCCTTCAATCTGTCCTCCTTGCTGCATATCTAGCATTTCGAGATAGAACAAATCGACGGGTCTGATTAAGACAGATATACACCGAACAGAGAACTTGCCAGTAAGTTTTTCTTTAGACAATTATTACCATACTGCATTTTGGTTATCTTTTATTAAGGACATTTTGTCTTTTCATTGTATAACTGGTAATAAAGTTGGTTAGATAAAAAATTCTGGTGCACGGATAGGGAATGATTATAGCAGAAACACATTGAACCCAGAACAAATTGCGAAAAGGAAACCAATTGTAATTACTTTTATTCAATGCAAATGGAAGAAAAAGGATATGCTTCGAAGTAAAAACAAAAGGAAAAATAAGAACTGGCCTTTGGTCTAGTGGCAAAGACGTATAGTCTCTATGTGGGAAGTCATGAGTTCAAAACCTGAATGGAGGAAATTTTTGTTGTAATAACAAGAGTATTAAATAGTTGATTGAGTTATGGAATACATGTGATGATTATTACCTGTTAGGCATATGAATTTAAAAATTTAATAAATCATTGTACCTTTAAAACATCACTCCAATACATGACAAGATGACTTAACTGGTAACAATACCTGATGTTTGGTACTGGTACATAATTATTAGCATTCTGACAATTAATTAGCAATTGAAACTTGAACTGTACTATACTAGAAGGAATTGTTACTTGCAAAGCCAAAGAACTGGAAGATCAGCAAAATCAATTAATTAACTCCGGTGCAACAAATTCAGCAAATTTCATTAATTCTTGGATACTGGTAAACTTGCATCAAAGTTGTCTGCATCAAATCAAAACATACTCTAATTAGAAACGACATTGTAAGTCTTGAACTGTATCAGGAAGTAATCTGAACTACCAGACAGTCTTCGTTTTGTAGGGATCTTCAGATCCTTTTTAGAGAGATCAAATCCATATGAAAGCTCAACCAGTTTCAAGATATGATTCACATGAGTCGGCTATTGAGCACGCGACTACTTTAAATCACAAAGGGAAATCACCAACATATTATTATTGCTTTTACCGACTTCTGTTGGGATCTTAAAAGTCAAACAATTACTTCTTATCTAAAGATAAACGCTTACATCTCATCTAAGAATCAAACAATTACATTCTGAGGAAGGAGTACTAGTTCCCCACCTTAATCCTAAGGACCGTCATATGCTAAAGCCGACTCATAAAACAAAATCTTAATTGTGAAACATAATACCTGATTTCATAACGTTTGCCATGAAATATCCAATCTCTAGGAAGAGTAACAACTGTTTCTGTGTGCGCGAGATAAGACTCTAATGGCTAGAAGTCCCTTCTCGCTGGTATGTCGTATGGTCATGGAATAGGCCTAAGACAACAAGATTAGCCTTTGAGAAATCATTTTCAATTTTCTAATGGATCCTCTCTATTCTTTGATAATCGAAGAACAAAAGGTTAACATATTTGTTAAAAATAATCGCTATTTAGAATCTATGATTTTCAGTGTCTTGTGTCTTGGGGACCAATTTTTATATAGGGTAACACATCAAGCATCACGTGTGCGGCCGCACAAATTTCCAAACGCGTCTACAGAACCGCCTCTCCTTGAATAACCACTTTCACTAATAACCAACATTGGTAGCCAACTAAATTTGCATTTTACAGATTTCCTCAAAATGGTTACTACGCGCTCAGAACTAGCTTTACTCCAAAGCCTCTTGTGAGCACATCAAACGCTAGTTTTACTCTAAATTTTATTTAGACAACTTTTCTTCTATTTTTGAGTTAGTTAGTCAAGTATTATAAGAGATGTAACTTTTATTTTATTTTTCTTTTGCTCAGTACTCATTGAGCAATTTCATACCTTTTGAATTTCATTCTTTTGCTCAGTACTCATTGCGTTTCATCCTGTTTGAGCACTAATATTTGCATCAATTTTGGTGCGCTAACTCAGTTAGAGCACCAATTGGTGCGCCAACCCAGTCCGCGCACCAATCCAATTTGGTGCGAGAACTGGATCAGCGTGGGTGGTAGGATTGAAAATAACTTGGGGGCGGGTGGTAATCATTTAATTTCTATTTTTTACTGTGGTAACTAAAAAAATTTCGGCTCAATAACCCCTCATATGTTAGACAAAGTAAGGTCTATTACCCCCTGAATGTGTCAATCTGAGTAACTAAGTCTATGTCATACCGGTTGGGGTTTACACCAGTCTTTTCGTATACCATTTACTTAAGTTCCAGAAATGTGGTATTTTCATTAACTTCGAAGCCATAGGCTGCATCTTTCGTGTATTCTGCTCCCTCCTCACTCCGGATAATCTTCCCGCCCACATACAGTGCAATTAACATTTTTTCTTTTGAGAACTACATTAGCCAATAAACATTTATCAGTTATATATTAATTTAGAAAAATAAATTAAAAATTTACAAATTTATTAAGTTAAAAATTTACAAATTTATTAAATTAAAAATTTATTAAGTTAAAAATTTACAAATTTATTAAATTAAAAATTTATTAAGTTAAAAATTTACAAATTTATTAAATTAAAATTTTAAAAATAATATAAATAAAAAAATTACCTTGAATCGTCTAAAAATCGCCTTTTTCTTCCTCCTCTTCTTCTCTTTCTCTTTCACCTAAGTTAGAAAGAATTGTGAGTGGACAGGAGAGAGAAAACATACTTTTATAGAGATTTTTATAGTAGACCGCCCCAGTGTGGAGCGGTTTGGTACAGGTAGCAGACTGTCCAAATGTGAGGCGGTAGGTATGAAAGCAAACAACCCAATCATGGAGCGGTCAAGGTATTTTTAAAAAATTTCAGTCTGAGGGCCAAATTTGCTATTTTTTTTCTTAGAGTATTAATAAAATTTCGGGGATATCTGCTCTATTTACGAATCCAGATTTAATATTCGTATTCAAATCTGGTTAGTTTTCACCTCTTAACAAATTATCCGGATTCATATCCGGGAAATATCCTTTTTAAGTTTCAACTAAATTTTTTTTCACCTCTTAACAAATTATCCGGATCCAGGAAATATCCTTTTTATGTTTAAAAAAAATGCAACATCTAATTGGCGGATATCTACCGAATACGGATTGTAACATCTAATTGGCGGATATTTGCCGGATACGGATTGTAACCGGATTCGGATCGTACACCCCTAGTTTCAAGTTTCAACAAAAAAAATGCTATTCTTTGTCCTGCTATTCTCTTTTTCTCTCTCCTCCTCTTTTGAAGAAAGAGATAGAGAGAGAAAAGTGGACAATATGATGCCGAAATTTTTATTGTTACCATAAGAAAAAATCAAATTAAATCGTTACCACTCTGGTTTGGCCCGTATCAATTCTACCACCCTCGCTAACCCAGTTCGCGCACCAAACTGGCTGGTGCGCGGACTGGGTTGGCGCACAAACTTGGTGCGCCAACTGGGTTAGCGGAGCTCTCTTTTGGGGCTGAATGGATTTGGGTTTAAGGTTTAGGTTTAGAGTTTAGGGTTTAGAGCTGACTGGATTTTAGGGTTTATTTTTATTTTTGCAACGGGTGTCTGAAAATCCTGTTTTATTTTTAACGATGTTCATTCATCAGACGCAAGGCAGCAGGCAGGTAAATAACGTAAAAACTAATGTGTTAAATTGACGGCGGAAGAACTAAACAACAGAAAAATAAAACAACATAAGAACTAATATCAAAATAATATCGAAATAACATC
Organism: Carex parvula; assembly: GCA_025461045.1. NCBI lineage: Eukaryota > Viridiplantae > Streptophyta > Magnoliopsida > Poales > Cyperaceae > Carex > Carex parvula. The sequence continues at coordinate 231,376 of JAJGRW010000416.1, forward strand.
CAAATAACAAGAACTAATACCGAAATAATATCCAAAAACATAAACTACAACAAGTAACTCTATCCTATCTGCTCGAGGGTGTCCACGGCTTCTTCTCTCTCCTAAGTCTCTTACCCCGCCCCTCCTCCTGACGCTCTCTCTCCTCCAGCGATGTGTACTGTCGTGATGGCTGTGGTGGGGTCTCCTCATGTATCTCCTCAAAAAGTGTCTCCTCGTGTGGTCCCTCATCTGCACCAGGTCCGAAAATAAACTCACGTGTATCTGCAGGGTACACGGGTCCATATGAGACATCCTGCTGGACAGCTGCTGCACTGGACTGTGGGAGTGACGTCTCTTGTGGGAGTGGCGTCTCCTGTGTGGGAAACGGAGGAGAGTCTACATCCTGCGTGTAAGCCCCGTAGTGAGAGCCCAAGTGAAACGTAAAATCTGCGGATGGGTCCGGCTCGTCGTACTGATCTCCGCAGGGTATATCTCCCTGAAACAAATAGATAATTAGGTTTCACAATGAAGATGATTATAAAAATAATTATGAAAATATACGTACCGCTGCAAGCCCAGTAGCCTCAAATGCGGTCTCAGCAGTCGCTGCCTCGTGTAGGTCTGAGAAATCCGGCTCTGGCGTGCTCATAGGCTCCGCAGAATCGTCATCGTCCATGTCTTTCAAATCTTCATAGCGGGGAAGATCTGAAAGCCTGAGAACCCTCTTGAGCTGATCCTGGTACCCGGCGACGACGACAGGCGGTGCAGCCATACACAACCACTTCTTACCGAATGCCTTCCAGCCTCTTGTGACGGCGTATCTTGCGCTCCTAAGCACCTGCTTGATGTTCATGAGTGCCTGCGAATTAAAATAAATAAAATTAGTTCGAATTGCAAATGAATTTTCATAATTTTCTTAAACCAAAAAAATTAAAGACTTACAATCTGTGCAGCCGGGCCAGCGCAGGGAATGAAGCCATACTCGTCACTAACCGTGTCGCGTCGTACGTGGAGCGGCTTCGTGTTCATCTCCGTGATCTGACCATGCAAGTACACCGTGAAGGCACAGTACTCCTGATACCAAGTGCGATAGGTCTGATCGTATGTATCGAAAGCATACGACTGGAGCTCGTCAGGGATCCTGTCGCCCATCGCCTCAAGCCGAGTCACATAATCGGCGTGCACGGTCCGCCAATTCTTGCCGCTGGTAGTGGCCAGATCTTTGTGAAGCTCGTACCACTTGTCCTTGGAGATAGGATCCGGGACGGGAAAGAGCTGACGCATACCGAACTGATGCATCACCCGTCCAGGATAGTAATGCTCAACCATCTGGTAGAACACAAGTGGTACCTGCAAGTACATAAAAATAAATAATCCTACGTACGTAATAAATAAAAGTGATGCAAAATGGGAATACAATAATAATGCAAGGGTTACCTGAGCAAACCAGAACTGACGCTGCTGGAGGCATATATGAGGCAGGTCATGCAGAAAGGAGTGAGGGATAGCATCATCGTCATCAACCTCGACACGCTCGTCGTACGGCCGCCAGCAGACGTGTCTGTCAGGAGTCATCTGCTCGAACTGACTCCGGAAGAAATCAACACCCATAGGTCTGCCGTGCGGGGTCTGGATGTACGTCTTCCTCGAGCACCACTTCTGCGCGTAAGCCGGGCATGTAATCCCGTCGGGCTGCCCCCAAGCTGGAGCCCAACCTCTCACTCGTGGCTGTGGACGGCCGAACGGGAACCTCGTCCACGACCAATGCATCAGGAGACCAGCTGGACCGTAGAAATTGTGCTTGTTTGTCTATTTAGGTAAAAGTGACAGTTAAAATTCTGGTTTTTTTTGTGTAACCATTTAATTATTCAGATTTAATTTCAAAATAATTTATACCTGACATGCGGTGCACAAACCCCGATATAGACATGCCAATACCGCTGCACCCCAGTTCATCTGTTTCGGCTGGGCCAAGTCCCTCAGCCACTCAAGCAAACATCCAGGGACAGTGGCCCCCGATGAATCTGGGAACATCCAGCAAGCAAACATCTCCATGATGTAAGCCCGGGTCCACCGATCTACCGTCTCAGCATCAGCATCTGCGTCCAGGGCTCCACTGTAAATTCGAACCAATTTAGTGAAAATTGCAAAAAATAGACATCAAATAATTAATTTTATAAAATAAATGTTACCTGAACCGCTCCCGCAACTGTGATAAACTGATGTCATTCTTCGAGTAGACGTACCCCTTCTTGGTCGCCCTCCGCTTCATCAACCCGTCTCTCAGCAGGTCGGTGACGAGCTGCGTGAAGTCTCCGTACTCCACACCCGTCACCGCCTCTCCGGTAATGGGCAGACCCCAGAGACAACTCACGTCCTAATCTCTCCGACGGGCAAGTGGAATCTGTGGGTCTCCGGCCGTCACCTCTCGACCAATGCAGATATAAGAGCGACATCTGCATTTAAGTCACTGAGCTGTGACACATGCCACAGACCCAGCCTCTGCAACGCGGGTGCAAATCGAGGGTCGTAGAGGATATTCATCTGGTTGTTCCTCGTCGACGTCAGAGTATGAGTCTGCATTTAATTTCAAAATAAACACAAATACAATTTATTATTTTATTCAAATGAAAATGTATATTATTTGCAAGTGGTATAGAGATGTAAACTTACATATGAGTTTCTAATCTTGTGCTCCTTGTAAGGGAACCAGCAAACGGGACTGATATACTCTGTCGTCAAATGCGGAAAGACAGTCCGGGCTAACACTACAACCAACTCTACATCGTCATGAGGCCCACTGGTGTGCTTGGTGCCGCTGGATGACGCCATACTATAATTTGGTGCATTTCTAGTCAAATTTGGTCTTAAGTACCTCAAATAGGGTACTTTAATAATTTACTAAAATAATTTGGCATAAAATACAACATAATATAGCTAAAAACAATTCTACTCTATTTGGACACCATTCTAATTATTTAATACAATTCTACTCTGTCTGGACACAATTCTAAATATGTAATACAATTCTACTCTATTTGGACACCATTCTAAATATTTAATACAATTCTACTCTGTTTGAACACCATTCTAATTATTTAATACAATTCTACTCTGTTTGGACACCATTCTAAATATTTAATACAATTTTACTCTGTTTGGACACCATTCTAAATATTTAATACAATTCTACTCTATTTGGACATCATTCTAATTATTTAATACAATTCTACTCTATTTGGACACCATTCTAATTATTTAATACAATTTTACTCTGTTTGAATTTATTTTGAACACTATTCTAATTATTTATTACAATTCTACTCTATTTGGACACCATTCTAATTATTTATTACAATTCTACTCTATTTGGACACCATTCTAATTATTTATTACAATTCTACTCTATTTGAACCTATTTTGGACACCATTCTAATTATTTGGACCTATCTACTCTACAAATAAATAAATAAAAAAGTAAAAAAAAAAAACTCACTTTTTTACTGTGCTGCGTGCGCGGAGTGCGGAGCAAAATGAGCTCTCCGCACCCTTATACGGTGAAAAAAGGCCTCCGCGAACCCAGTTGGCGCACCAAGTTTGTGCGCCAACCCAGTCCGCGCACCAGCCAGTTTGGTGCGCGAACTGGGTTAGCGAGGGTGGTAGAATTGATACGGGCCGAATCAGAGTGGTAACAATTTAATTTGATTTTTTTCTTATGGTAACAATAAAAATTTCGGAATATGGTGTTGCTATTCTTTCTATGTTGTACTATAATTGTGATATTTTTTTTTTAGAAAAATTTCCAATGTGCCCATCGAAATTTTTTGAAATAGCCAATTTACCCATCAAAACACCACAATATCCAATATGCCCATACAATTTTAACATTCTTTCTTCTATCCCCATTTAACTATTTAACATTTTATTTAATTATTTTATAAATTAAATTGACCAATATGCTCTTGTTAGTGTAATAATCTAGAAGTCAATCATAGGATAATTTTATTCTATATATTTTGTTAATGTAATGGATGATTAACAAAGATATCATTTTGTTCCTTGAGATTTATCGCATTTATGAATCATTTCGAGTTAAGGACTTGAAATTGTAGAACTTCATAATATAGATGATAAAACTCTTAATAGTCTCTAATTGTGGTAATTAGCAGGAACACTAATGACCAATCAAAGATTAGTATGTGGATTAAATGACAGTTAAGTTTTACAAACCATAGACAAAGAGTTGTCATTTTAATCACATAGATACATGTTAGAGAACATAGTATTTGACAGACCCTAAATGAAATGTTAAATGGATTGTGTTTGTGTCATTAATGTTTCATTCAGTGTTAAGTTCTAAAATATGAGGTTTCGTCTTTCCTACATGAGCAGTGTGTATTCATGAGTGTTGTTCAACGCTATCTGTAAAAAGTAGCTATACAAATGACATTTCAGTATACATGACTTGTGCGGAGGGGAGATGTTCATCAAGACTACTATTGTTCCTCGTATATAATACGAGTGATGGTATCACTAGGCCTTTTGATGAAGTAGGATTATCAGCGCGCGATATGATTAAAGAGTTAATCATATTTGATAATCTACTTAAGATCGAGAAAATATTAAATTTGCAAGGATGACACATACCTACATTGAAACTGATATGATACTATGAGACAAAAGAATTAACACGAGTAAATTGTTTACTGGATTATGATATTGTACTGTACAAGATCATCTGTGTCAGTTGGGTAGTCATAATGCATTCTGCCAGATGCCGCTTATGATTTATAGAATTAAAAGGAGTTTTAATTCTATTGCCAACATAGCACAGATGATACTATCGGGTCACACCAATAGAAAAATAATCAGAGAATTATTATTATTAATTATAAAGTGTTATAATTAATAAATAAATGTCATAGAGATGACAAGCTTAAACAAATTAAATTTATAAGCGTGTACTACACGTTGTATAAATTTATTGCAACAACAGTCGCAAGAAATATAATTATTCAGAATAATTATATTGATAATAAATGGATTAAAAATATTAATTATGAATTAATATTTTGGGTCAAAAATTCATTTCAGTTTGGGTCTAAATTAAATTTAGAATTTAATTCAAAAGCCTAATCAAAAGCCCAAATTGAATCAATTGAATTTTGGGCTTATGGCTCGAGGGGCATTTCGGTCATTGCCCTAGAACCGACTTTGAGAGGTGTATTTTGGTCTTTTTGAAACCGACCCTAAAGCCTATATAAAGGCTTGTGGGGTGAGAGAAAAACATAATCCGATTCGATTCGAACATCATTTCTCTCTCTTGTATTTCCTCTCAAATAGTGATTATGTAGAAAAGAAAGGAATACGTAATCTACGTATATTCTTGCGAGTTGCAAATAGTATTTTTGCGAATACGCCGGTATAATATTTCTGGTAAAAGAAAAATCGACTCTCTGGTTGTTCCTGGTGGACAACTGATAGAGGCATCAGACGTCTGGTGCTCCGTAACAGAGTTAGACTGCACTTCCAATTCAAATTTGGATAAATGTACAAATGTTACTTAATTTAAATATTAAATAAATTTTATTTTATAAATCAATTGGGGAGTAGATCCTCGGCTTATGATACGACGTAAAATTTTGATTTTACGCTCTTTCCGCACCATAAGTCTAAACAGAATTTAGCGGTAAATTCTCGAGCAGAATTTAGCGGTAAATTCTCGAGCAGAATTTAGCAGTAAATTCTCGAGCAGAATTTAGCGGTAAATTCTTAAACAAGAATTTGGCAATAAATTCTCAAACAGAATTTCGGGGTAAAACTTCTCGTGTAGAATTTCGCGGTAATTCTCAAAAACAGAATTTTGCGGCTGAATTTCCCAACAGCTCTCTGATTTTGAATGGACACGTCCATTATTCTTCTTTCTCCCTAGAATCCATCTCCTCCTTACCATCTCCCCACTGTCTCTCTTTTTATTTCCAGTTAGTACCACCTCTCCCAATTTTACTAATTCCCATCACCTCTGAGAATTGTTTACGAGTCAATCATATCATTTGACAATTTTCTTTTTTCTTTTGATGTGCAAAACAGTGATTCGAATCCCAAAACGGTGATGACGGAAACTCACTATGCATTTGTTCCATCCAATAATGATGAATTCAAATTCGTTTTCTTGTAAATTTTTCATTCAAATAAAATTCAGATTACTTGTAGATGTTATTCTAGTTAGAGGGACTCCCTAGGTGTGGCAGTAACCTGTTTATGCCGTGATTTCTCCATGATACTTTGTGCACAGAAGATTGTATATTATTTTCTTTGAAATGAATTTTGGTGATTGCTTGATTACTTTTGTCTTCTGTTAATTTTGTGAAGCATTTTGTTTTTACCTTCAAATTAAACAAAATGATACTAGCATCTGGTTGTTAAACTTTTGTGGAGACAATACAAAATGGAATTCAGATCTGAATTGATGGGGCCGTAAAATTAGAATGAATAAAAATTGAATTTAAGATTAGGTTCATCCGGGGCAATATCCTCTCAAGCAATTCTCATTGATCCCTCGATTCAGATCCAAAATAATGATTGCATTAACACGTACTATGGTAAGCAATTGCTCCATGTTTCTTGAAAGATTCAAGCAATCACGCGGTAAAAGTGATAGCTTGTCTGCTAAATAGGAAGTCCTCTAAAATAATGGTATTCGAAATAGTAAATTGCAATAGAGGTAGAATACTGCTATTCTGAAAAGAGATTAAGTGTTGTGAGGACATATTGGTCAAATTTACTTTTTAAAATGATTAAATAAAATATTAAATAGTTAAAAGGGCATAGAAGAAAGAATATTAAATTTGTACGGGGATATTAGATATTGTGGTGTTTTGACGAGAAAATTAGCTATTTCAAAAGTTTTAATGGGCACACGGAAAATTTTCACGGCAGTACTTGTTGACATTAACTTTCAGAATAACATAAATTCACATCTACCGATCAATCAAATATTTAATACAACACAAAAATATCTAAATTGAACACTTAACTAGGACCCAATCCGCCAATCGTACATTATCAATTTAAACCAAATTAAGCATGAATTACACTAACCATGCTCCGAAAATATTAGATTTCAGTTTATACTTTGCTTTTGAACTTTTAATCTTGTTTTATAATTTATATAGTTAAAACAGACGGGAGGGGATTGAGAAATTTTTGAGTTTTAAATAAGCATTGTTAATAAATATGACGGAAAGATATATTGTTTGATGTTTTTTAAAGTTAGTGGCTTTAAATGCCTACTAACAATTTTAGTGGGTAAAGTATTGTTAAGAATTGATTAGGTAGCAAATCAGAGAAGAGTAACTGCTATGCTATAGATGCTCTTGTTTGATGTAATTTAACTCATTAATAAAATTCATTTGGCAGCTGCTGTCAAATTTAAGAAAAAAAAAAATTATATTAATATAAAATAATTAACAATGGGTCAAATGACCGTAATTTCTAGATGTACTTTTTTATTCTCGTAAAATCTTCTAAACTATTTTAATCTTCTAATCCTACTTATATACACTCTTAATCACTCTAATACTTTAATCCTCATCTCGCTCCACGACCGAATTTGCTTCTTTGACCGCTATCGTGCTCTGACGACCGAATCTATTCACCTTTACCGTGCCATCTACTTTTTCTCTCTCCTCTCTCTCCTCCTCTTTTCAAAAGAGAGATAGAGAGAGAAAAGTGGACATTATGATGCTGCGCAGTAGATTCAGATCCGTTTTAGGAATGAACTCTACTGTTATTTCAATAGAAAAGCAGGGTCCTGCTTTTCCGATCCCAACTATTCAAAATTTTCCATTCGCGTATCTCGATAAAGAAACTTTTTTCATGCACGAATCTTAATGAGTTTGATAGTTGAGATCGGAAAAGCAGGACCCTGCTTTTCTATTGGAATAACAACAGAGTCGTATCCATCCGTTTCTATGTTGTACTCTAGTTTTGACATTTCTTTTTTGAAGTAGACAGTACTTGTTGATATTAACTTTCATAGTAACTCGCTGCAAAGATTTTCAAAATAAAAACATCTTTCATAATAACTTAAATTTACATCTACCGATCAATCAAATATTTAAGACAACACAAAAGTTATCTAAATTGAACACTTAACTAAGACCCAATCGTTATCAATTTAAAGTTTTAAACCAAACTAAGCATGAATTACACGGACCATACTTCGGAAAGAATATATTTCAGTTTATAATTTGCGTTTGAACTTTTAATCTTGTTTTATAATTTATATAGGTAAAACATAAGGGAGGGGAGATAAAATTTTGAGTAAATAGGCATATTTGTTAATAAATATGAAGGAAAGATATCTTGTTGATGTTTTAAAAAAAAACAGAAATTCATTTAACAATTCTGAATATTTGTTAGTATTAATTTTTTAAATGATAACATTACAAAAGTTATAGGATATTTATTATGTCTTATTCAAATTTAACAATTCTGAATATTTGTGAAAAATATAAGTTCAAAAATCTATTTCTCACAAATCAATAATCTAGAGGTCTCATACCAGAAATTCATATCACCTAAGATAACAGAATATTTTTTGTTTCAATCCGAACCGTTTGATTAGAATCTGCACGAATATTAAAAGAATCTAGTACATATTTTGAACTGAATTGATTCAAATTTTGATCGGACAGTCCGGATGTAAATCGAAATATTCTGTTGCCTCAGATAATATGGACTCTCATATCAGTACCCATTTAAGCCTTCCATGTGAACGCAAGCAGAGAAAAACATCAAATATATACGTACAATATTATATTACCATATACGAACAATTTCAAACAAAGTGAGAACATATAGTATCCCGGGAATTCAGATCTTCCCCGGTACCGTAATAGGGAATCTTTTACAATTACTTGATCTGGACTGTTCCTTTTAACTTGGCGCGAATTTCAAAGCCCAATAATACTGTCCCCTCCGTCAGCCCGAATCTCAAAGAATCTGAGAGTTAATCTCAAACCGTAAAGTGAAAGGAATCTTTTACAGTAATGGAGAGGATACTTGTCCGTATCCGGGCATACTATAAAAAACGATCATGCGTTCATGCGTTGTAACGCTGTCTTTGACTGTCGAGTAAATCCGATCTAATATTACGACTCCCGAGACCACCTTTGATCTCCCAATTGGACCCGTGATTTTTATTTTTACTCAAAAAAATATATTTTAATATAAATAACCAAGTTTTTAAAATATTTTTATTTCTACTCAAACCGCTAGGAATATTTGCGGTTCGAATTAAAAATTCGAACCGCTAGAATTCCTAGCGGTCCGAATCAAATAGATAGTGAAAGATACAGGCATGTAGCTGTCTTTAGTCAAAGGCGGGCCCCACCGAACACCGTGTTCGTAGTGGCTAACAAAAATCTACACTTGCTAGCCTGGCGGCCATTACATAACATCTACTAGATTTTTTGTTGCACATATAAATACAATCTACACTTACTAGCCTTTTTAGGCGGCCTATTATATAAGATCTATTCTAGATCTTTTGTAGCACATATAAAGGGGTTGGCTACGGTGCTACGCACAATATTTGAGTTTTCAAAATTCTAACGGTCGATCGAACCGTTCAATATGATCTTCATATAAATATGTACTTGCAAACCAAATTTTATATTTTTAGAATTTTTTTACTATTTTTTTAGATAGGTAGAAAAATATTTGATCTGAATGGTATAGAATTTCCAGATCAAGTGATTTTCTATCTATCTAAAAAAATAGTAAAAAAATTCTAAAAAATGTAAAATTTGGTTTGCAAGTACATACTCATATGGAGATCATGTGGAACGGTTCGGATCGACTGTTAGAATTTTAAAAACTCAAATATTGAGCCGTAGCACGGAGGTCCTCTATGCTACGGTAACATATGAGCAATTTTCACATATAAATATATACAGACATATGAGTCCGGGTATCTATTGCTATTCAAGTTATGACTTATGAAAAGCAAAAGCTGTTGGCTAAATACGTTTGCTAAAATAATGAAAAATAATCTATAGAGTCCTACCGTGTCACACTGTTACAGCCACAGAGAATCCAAGCTCCATTAAGTTGAGAAGCGGAGTCAGTAGACTTGTACAGGCATGCAGTTTGAATTAAGAATTTGAATTCCGCTATATATTTGATTCGGACCGCTAGGAATTCTAGCGGTCCGAATTAAGAATTCAAAATCTGTCGATTTGAATTAAGAATTCGGACCGCTAGGAATTCTAGCGGTTCGAATTAAAAATTCGAACCGCAAATATTCTTAGCTGTTTGGATAGAAATAATTTTTTTTTAAAAACCTGATTATTTATATTAAAATATTTTTTTTTTTGGATAAAAATAAAAATCACGGCAATTGGACCGTCCTTCACAAATCGCAATTCTTCTCTTCCAGACTTCCAGTAAGGCACTGATCACGTTCCAATTCAATTTAAAAAACCTAATCTCCGCCCGAAAGACAAATACCAAATCCCACCCGCAACAGTGAATCATCTAGGCACGCCACGTATCTCACTACTGACACTCCTTTCAAAAAACCTACCCGCCGTTTTCTTTCTTTATCGCCATTTTCGTCGCATGTATCATTGTTGATATGGCCACCTGGGTACAGTGAGTCACCGACCCGAATAATAAGGCCGCAAATTTGTGTGCCTAGAGAGCTCGTACTTCCATATGTAGGCTGCACCAGACTTTCATCTCCATCTCCATTTTATATCTCGTGTGCTACTACATTGTACTAAAATTTCTTTCTCGCCATGGATACACTGCGCACATCGGTGAAACCGAAACCGCACGACCACCAGCAGGAGAAGTTTCTGATCCTCCCCGAGCACGATCAACACGAGGTGGTCGTGAAGATAGATGGCAACAGCCAGAACCTCGCTGACACCACCTCAGCAGCTACCGCCTCTGCTCCGAACTCCCGAGTGTGGAGAGAAAGTAGTTATGACATCTCGCAAGAAGGCGGAGTTGGCAATGGCGGGTTCACCTTTGACAGTAGCCCCACTGAGGACCCACCGTCTCGGCTAATTAGTTCGTTTTTACGCAAGAGAGACGCCACCGGCGTTACAATGTCGCCGGCAGTGGATCTTGAGATGGACTTCTTCAACAAGGGTTCTTCTCTAGGCTCCGAATCAAAGGAGCATCGTATTTCGTTCCAAGATGCCTTGGAACAGTCGCTTCCCCGCAAATCGAATGATAGCTCTTCCTCTTCATCTGATGAGAAGAAAATGAACCGTGGTGGTGCCAGGGGCGGTGACGGTGAAGTTATCCGTTGCACATCAAATTCATCAATCGGCCAATCATCTTCTCTGCTTCGGACCAGGACCCGGTCTCGTTTATTGGATCCACCACCACAGCATCCTCCATCGCCTGTTAAAAATCCCGACCCGGACAAGAGATCGGGCCGGCCACCAGTGCCCAGGTCAGGGCAACTCAAATCGGAGGCGACAGGGGGTAAATCAGGCCCCGCTGATGAGGATAATGATGACCTCCTCATGGATTTTGACATACCCGATGAACTGAAGAAAACAAAGTTTGACATGTGGACCATCTTACAATTGCTTAGTCTGATACTGATAATTGCATTATTGGTGTGCAGCCTAGTGATTCCACGGCTGACGAGGCAAACCGTTTGGAGCCTCCATATATGGAAATGGGATGTACTAATCTTGACTCTTATATGCGGTCGGCTAGTCTCTGGCTGGTTTGTTCGTGTGGCTGTGTTCCTCATCGAACGAAATTTCCTACTGAGGAAGAAAGTGCTGTACTTTGTTTATGGCATCAAGAGTGCTGTACAGAATTGTCTTTGGCTTGGCCTTGTTCTCATTGCATGGCACTATTTGTTCGATAGGAAAACCTCGCACAGTCCCGTGTTGCCTTATGTTAGCAAGATCCTTCTCTGCCTCCTTGTTGCGACTATCCTACGCCTTATCAAAACACTGCTTATCAAAGTACAAATTCTCATTAAGTTTAATTCTTTGGTTGTTATTTTGATCAACTTCATGAGTGAGAGTAAGTAATTTACTTAAATATCCTTTTTAGAAACTAAGGTACCCGGAGAATTTTACTAATCACAAAGAATGTAGGTTGGTTGTACATATGAACCACCTATTAATCATTATTTTGTCTAGTCTGAGGTAAGTACAACTCTAATTTATAGTTAGAAAGCAATTCATATATTTTATTCTAATGCTAACAATTGATTTTGTCGTTATTACTTTAGGTACTGGCCGCCTCCTTTCATGTCAGCACATACTTCGATCGGATCCAAGAAGCCCTTTTCAACCAATACGTGGTAGAGACACTTTCTGGGCCGCCGGTTTATGAAGATAACCAGACAATGGTTGAAGTTCAGAGGCTTCAAAAGGCCGGTGCAACAATGCCGAGCGATCTCCAAGCAGCAGCGCTACCTGCCAAGAACAGTGGCCAAATCGGTAAAGGCATCCGCCTCTCACGGGTATTGTCGGGAAACAAAATTGAAGAAGGCATCACCATTGACCAACTACATAAGCTGAACCAGAGAAACATATCTGCGTGGAACATGAAAAGATTAGTTCGGATTGTGAGGTACGGGGCGTGGACGACACTGGACAAGCGGATCCCGCTAATAGCTACAGATATGGCGGAGGATTCCTCAACACATATACTCAGTGAGCTAGAGGCCAAAATTGCTGCCAGGAAGATTTTTACTAATGTGGCCAAGCCTGGTGCCAAGTGAGTTTTAAAATTCTTTTAATTACCAAATTTCTCATACTTGAATTGGTGGTGGTACGTAGCAGATAGGTCTAATTTGGTTCAGATCATTAAGGGTTTGGGTGTCTAGTCATTTAGATTTGATCAATATTTGAGTTTTTATAATTGGATCTTGGGGCTTCAAAATTAGATCATCTTTGAATTTGGGGGCAAGTTTTATCCTCAGGTTTTCAAGTTTTGGGTTGGTCGGGTTTGCAATTGGGTCAATTGGTGAATTTCTTCTAAAACTGGATTTGGTAAGTTGTAGGGTCAGATACTCCGTATGTCACTTCACTAGATCCGCATTTCAGTTTTATACTCAGCTATTGTTTTGTTCCCTCTCTGAGTCGCTGACTACACAGCTATCATTTTGCTCAAATTAAGGGCTCTGGTGCATTTAAACTCGAAATAAATAGAAAACAGAAACTTTTGTATGGTGATGAATATGTCTTTCAATTTCTTATTTTACTATATTCCACCTTTTGCATTCCTCCAATCTAATATTAGAGAGGCCTAATTTTGGGAAAGTTGAAATGTGTGCTAGATGATAGGAATTTATTGAATTTTTATATAGAGAAATTTATATACCCATCATAACTTTGTGATTTAGATATTTCCCCTTCAAAATATAAACATTAGTTATTTTCCCATCTAAACTCACTTATTTTGATAATATCCTCATTTCTTCATTAATCAATTAAAAACACAGTTTAATATTAGCATAACAAATGACCAATTTATCCTTATCTTCAGACTCGCGTGTAGCTAATTCCTGCCCAGCCCTTCCACGATTACCAAAATCAATTTAAGGTTACCAGCGATTTTGGGTGGTTTCCAGATGTTGAAGTGTGTTTTCAAATGCATATCTCAAAAGTATCTCCTGAAACTATCTAAATTTTGTATGGACATACGGCCAGCCCAAAATTTTCAGTGTTTAACTAAATACACTCTTATCTCAAACATCTTTGTTACCAGCAATAGATAAGCTACAAAGGTCCAAATTTTCCTAAAGCTACTATCGGAAATTAAAATTAGAATATGTAGCAGAAATTGGGAATGAAATTAGCACAAGCATCTATCAAATCAGTAAAAACTCTTTTCCACTTACTTGGTGTTCTTTCTTGCGTTTAAATTGGAGATAGTGTCTTAATTGGAAATTTATGGTTAGTTGAAGATCTGTAATTTTACTTCATTTTGAGTTTAAAATGGAGATGGTGGCTTAATTCAGTTAAATTCAAATTTGAAGTCATTGGTTGACCAACTTATGTATTGTTTCTTTACTAATAAATAGCATGTGGCACTGCTAGGTACATTTACGCCCAAGATCTTTTGCGTTTTATGAGGCAAGAAGAAACAACAAAAACAATGAATCTTTTCGAAGGTGCACATGAACACAGACGGATTAGCAAAAGGGCACTGAAAAACTGGGCGGTAATGGTTTCTACTAAAAGAATTATCATATCAAACTATATCTCTTAGCGATTATATTTATTTAAGACCGATTTGCTTGTATGCACTGCAGGTGAATGCATTTAGAGAGCGCAAGGCTCTTGCCTTGACACTTAATGACACGAAAACGGCTGTGAATAGACTTCACCAGATAGCAAATGTGGTTGTGGGCATAATCGTCTTTGCACTCTGGCTTCTGATTTTGGGAATTGCTACAACACATTTCTTTGTTTTTCTTAGCTCACAACTTCTCCTGGCGGTGTTCATTTTTGGGAACACTTTGAAGACATTATTTGAAGCACTTATTTTTTTGTTTGTGATGCATCCCTTTGATGTCGGGGAGCGATGTGAGATTGAAGGAGTTCAGGTAAAAGGATTATTAGTTTTGGCAACTTCTCTCAGCTTCTTGTTATTATTTAGTTATTTATCTTTATATGACTTTATTGTTGTTATTATTATTTTTGCATGTCTTGGCTGTTTTCTATCTAGAAAGCATTAGAGAATGAACATGTTATTTTAAAACTAGCACATTTTTTTTATATTTTGGAGTACATTTTGTGAGAATAACCTTCGAATATGATAATGAATTTTGTGGTTATTCTGATGTCAGGTTATAGTTGAGGAGATGAATATCATGTCGACAGTATTTTTGAGATATGATAACTTAAAGATCTACTATCCTAACAGCATTCTTGCCACCATACCAATAAGCAACTACTACCGCAGCCCTGACATGGGAGATTCCATCGATTTCGCCATTCACGTCGCCACACCATTAGAGAAGATTGCAAAGATGAAAGAGAGAATAATCCAGTTGAGCATTTTTTTTTTGCCTTTCATTTTATCACTTCTTTTCATTTAGTTTGTGATGCTTAGTGGGGTAAATCATTTTTTAACCTGAAATTTAAATAGGTTCATGGAGAAAAAAAAGGAGCATTGGTATCCGGGCCCAATGGTTGTATTGAGAGATGTCGAAGACAGTAATAAGTTGACTGTATCAATTTGGATGCGGCAACGAATCAACTACCAAGACATGGGAATGAGGTTTGAGAGGAGAGAACTAGTGGTACAAGAGATGATTCGGATTCTTAGAGAGCTTGATATTGAGTACCGCATGATACCTGTTGATGTAAATGTTCGCAATCTGCCCCCTGTAAACTCAGCACGGTTACCTTCCACTTGGTCATCCAGTAACTAATATATCATTAACTGAAGAGGAGGTTCATGTATTAAAGAATAATTTTGTTCATGCTTTAAATCTAGGCTTGCTGCTGCTGCTGCTTAGTAATTTTCGTTGTAAATATTAATTTGGGTTTTGAGCTTAATTACTTTAGCTTAGTTGTATTGCGTGACCTTGATCTCTATAGAGCTCTATGATCTTTTTTGCACTCTTGTCTGGTGCATAATTAGATTAGATTATCAGATGTATATAGATGGTGAGGAATTTGAACATGTCTGTGTCATCATACGTAGTTACGCACATGTCCAAGGGTGAAAACGGAGGGAATACGGAGCGGATAGTGGTAAAATCTTATCCATATCTGTTTTAATTTTTTAATTTTCCGGATATAGATACGGATTGGATATTTTTAAAATAATATTAAAAAATATCAAAGTTCATAATATTTATCTAATTTTAATGGTGACTAACAATATTTTTTCATAATATATATTAAAATATATGATATATATCTACTATTCGGATACGGATAATTAAAACATAAATTCACACGGACATTCGGATATTGGATATTCACATCTAATTTTTGAATACGGATCAGATATTATCAAAAGAACTAAATGATTTGAAAACTTAGTTTATTTCATCCAAGAGTTGGGCTTATATAGCTTTTACATCTTACATTCAAGTCCCTTGACTTTCTCTAATTTCTATTTTACGGATAGGTCACTAAACTAGATACAAAATACCAACACTCCTCCTCAAGATGGCAAAAGATATCCACTAAGCCCATCTTGTCACACAATCTAGATAGATCTAATGAGCTAAGTTCCTTGGTGAGACAATCAGCCACTTGCTCCCTAGTAGCTACATGACCTAGCTCCAATAGTCCACTATTCAGTTTTTCCTTGATGAAGAACCTATCAATCTCCACATGCTTGGTTCTGTCATGCTGCACGGGGTTGTTTGCAATGCTAATCGCGGACTTGCTGTCGCACCACAACTTCATTTGAGCCCCTTGATCCACCTTGAGCTCTACCAACAGAGCTCTCAACCACAATATTTCGGCAACCCCTAATGCCATGGCTCTGTACTCTGCTTCTGCTGTGGACCTTGCAACCACTGGTTGCTTCTTACTCTTCCATGAGACCAAATTGCCCCCTACGAACATGCAATATCCTAAAGTGGACTTTCTGTCATCAGCACAACTCGCCCAGTCAGAATCACAATAGCCCTCAATGCCTAAATGCCCATTCTTCCTGAAGATCAATCATTTTCCTGGTGCACTCTTCAGGTACCTCAGAATATGGTACACGGCATCCATGTGACCCTTCCTAGGGTCATGCATATAGCGGCTCACTACACTCACTACAAATGATATGTCGGGACGAGTGTGGCTCAGATAGATCAGACGGCCTACCAACCTCTGATATCTCTCATGATCAACTGGCTCTCCTTCCTCTGCACTCAACTTGGACTTCTGATCAATGGGCGTGACTACAGGCTTGCACCCCATCATGCCTGTCTCTGTGAGCAAGTCTAGCACATACTTCCTCTGAGATAGAACAATCCCCTCTGCTCCACGAGCCACCTCAATTCCAAGGAAGTATCTAAGCTGCCCCAAGTCCTTTACCTCAAATTCTTTGCCCAGTTTCGCCTTCAGTTGAGCAATCTCACCCTCATCGTCCCCAGTGACAATCATATCATCTACATACACAACTAGCATGGTAACATGACCACCCTGTCGTCGGAAGAACACTGTGTGGTCGGCATTGATCTGCTGATAGCCCAAGCCTACCAAGGTATGTAGACTGTTTCAACCCGTATAGTGACTTCCTTAGTCTACATACCTTGCCTGCTGTCTGGTTCGTACCAAAGCCCGGGGGAATCTCCATATACACCTCCTCTAGCAAATCTCCGTGAAGAAATGCATTTTTCACATCCAACTGGTATAGTTTCCAACCCCCATTCACTGCAAGGGAGACAAGTGTCCTGACTGTGCTCATCTTCGCCATCGGTGCAAATGTCTCATCATAGTCGATGCCATACGTCTGACTATATCCCTTTGCCACTAATCGTGCCTTGTAGCGATCAACCTTCCCTTCTGGGGTCTGCTTCACTGTCAACACCCATTTGCACCCAACTGCCTTCTTGCCTGGTGGTAGTGACACAATCTCCCAAGTTATGTTCTTATCAAGAGCCCCTAGTTCTTCCTGCATAGCTGCTTTCCACTTTGGATCCTCCTTAGCAACCTGCCAACACTTGGGTAAAGTAACAGAGTCCAAAGATGCAATGAATGCTCCATGTACAGGTGATATGTTAGAGTATGAGACAAACTGAGCGAGATCATGTGGAAAACCATAACGATAAGGGGAAACTCCCGCATTGCTGCGAGAGGTCCTCCTTACTGACATGAGAGTGGGAGGAGAAGAGAGAGGAATCATATCACCTGTGTAGTCTGAGTCTGAGGGTGGTGTAGGTGTCTCAGAAGTTAGAGTAGGTCGAGACAATGGACTAGATGGCACAAGTGGTACTGCAGGTGCTGGCACTGGTACCTCATTCTGCCTCTTTCTCCTTGTATATACTCTCAGCTCCCCTTGAGGTTGAGTCCCATCACCCATGGACTGCTCCTCCTCCTCATCTTTGTCACTCTCCTGCTCCTCATCAACCGATCCTCCCCTTTCAACAGGGCAAGGAATCGATAAAGGGATTGATCCCACATTCACATTCACTAACCCCTCACCAATCTCCCCCTCTCGCCTCATACCTCCAGTATCGGGCGAGTCACCGAAGGGTGAAGTCACCTCCAGTGTGTAATATGGCTCAAACTCTCGAAAATGCACATCCATGCTCACAAACAGCCTCTTCTCTACTGGGCTCCAACAAACATACCCCTTCTGGGTAGCAGAGTATCCCACAAAAACACACTTCACGGCTCTGGGATCAAGCTTTCCTACGGATGGTCTGTTGTCCTTCACAAAACACACACAACCAAACACCTTCAAAGGAAGAATCCAGCCATTATCTCCCTTCAGCATTTCACATGGAGACTTCCACTCCAACACTCTTGAGGGCATCCTATTGATCAATTGAGCGGCTGTCAGAACCGCTTGCCCCCATAACTGCTTTGGAACATTCATTGAGATCATCATGCTTCTAGCTACCTCTAGAAGGTGTCTGTTCTTCCTTTCGGCTACCCCATTTTGAGCCGGTGTGTATGGGCATGTAGTCTGATGCTGTATTCCTTGAGCTGACAAATACTCTTCAAATGCCTTGTTTGCATACTCGGTCCCATTATCAGACTCAGTACCTTCACCACTGCACCATACTGAGTCTGAACTGCCTTATGAAAATCCTTGAAACAAGTAAGCACATCACTCTTGTTTTTCATCAAATATAACCAAGTAACACGAGTATAACAGTCAATGAAAGTCACAAAAAATCTATAACCATTCATCACAGTTGTTGAGCAAGGCCCCCATACATAGTGTATTGAGTCAAAAGCACGAGAGCTTCTATGACCAGAACTAACATAAGAGCTTCTAGTAAGCTTGCCAAACTCACATGCATCACACACAAGTTTTTGTTTATTCGTTTTTTCAAACAGAACTGGATACAACCGACTCAACACACTAAACGAAGAGTGTCCCATGCGCTGGTGATGGAGCATCAACACATCCTCAACACTCCTCTCAGAGCCTCCTACTCCTATCCTCTCTACCATAGATATCAACGCTGAGTCTATCCCCTCACGATCCGGTACCACAGTCCACTACGCCACGTGCCAGTCCTAAGTCTCCGACCAGTCCCATTCTCCTGAAAGATCACCTTGGGAATATAAAAAAGGACAACACATTTTAGTTAGAGTATGATGGCACTAATGGATAAAATATTTACTTGAAAGGAAGGAGCATGCAAAACATTGGACAAAGTTACAGAACCGGTACATTTCACTGTACCCTTACCAACCACAGGCTGTGCTGTACCATCCACGGTCTGGATGCTCTCAGGCATCGCTAGGTGAGTATAGGAAGATAACTCACTAGCATTACCTGTCACATGTCGAGATGCACCAGAATATACTATCCATTCATCTTATGGTAGATATAGAGGCAAGAGCGTGTGTGTCACCAGTACCGTTGGTCGAATGAGCATAAGAAGCAGTGTTACCCCTGAGCAAGAAGGAGGTGGATGCATCATCGACCACACTCTTCCCATCACCTGCTGCTTTCTGCTTCCTCTTCAATGCCTCCAAGAACTCATGGTCCTCATCAGTGAAGACCACACATGTCTTCTCCTCTTCACTTGGTACCATCAGGTTTGCCCGGTAGCCTCCTCTTCCACCTCTTTGGCCCCCACGGCCACGACCACGGCCTCCAGGCTGCCCACGTCCACCTATCTCTCTCATCCTAGGTGGCTTAGGACAAGCCTTGCTCAGATGGCCCACTTCGTCACAGTTGTAACACCTGCGAGTCTCCCCCTGTGCCCCTGCTTTACTTGAGTTCGAGACCACCAGTGCTGACTTCATCCTTGGAAGTCCCTTGAGTTTCAGATCAATAGGTGGAAGCTCCACCCTCTGTGGCCTCGGTGCGCTCTCACTTGCTGCCACACTAAACGCTCGCATCATAATCGCGATCTCAGAGTCCCGATCCACCTTCTTCCTATTTTAGACCCGATCTTGCACCCTCAAGATCTAGATCTGCCTCATCTCAATCATTGCTTCCCTTTTCTTGACCCGATCTTGATCTATCTACTCATCAAAGATCGAGATCCGAACCCGATCAACCCTCCAACGGGTATCGTGGGGTATAGGCCCCCCACGCCGGCCTAATCACACCAAAATCCGAATCCTAGGTGGTGGCCGGCCCTAGAAGAGAGAGAACCGGCCTAGAGAGAAGAGAAGAGAAGGGTTCGGTTACTGTAGCAGTGCGGGTACTGTAGCAGCGGCCCAACCCTAGCTTTGATACCAAAAAGAACTAAATGATTTGAAAACTTAGTTTATTTCATCAAAGAGTTGGGCTTATATAGCCTTTACATCTTACATTCAAGTCTCTCGACTTTCTCTATATTTCTATTTTACGGATAGGTACCTAAACTAGATACAAAATATCAACATTATCCATACTGTTTTCACCCCTACACATGTCCCCTTTTCTACAAGAAAATGTTTTATTGGAAAAAAAAGGGGCCAATTCCGTGGTTAGTTGCACAGAGATAGCTATCTAAATATGTATTGTAATCATAGAGGTGGATTTAGTATTGTACATTTATCATGCATAAGTTCACAGAAATGATGGTGATCTAGATATGTATTTTTCATTTCCTTTCATAATACTTCATGTACCACTTCCGGTACCAATTAATGTAACATAAATTTGTGTTTAATCTGAATGATTAATCCCCAGTATTTTTGCATCGCACAAAATTATTAAGAACACAAGAATATACTCACAAGAGACATAGTACACTACTACACTTAATTCTAATTCAGCTAAAAAATTATCAAACATTTATAAGAATCAAACTTGTTGCTGATTTTGTTGTCACACATACCAAAAATAGATACGAGTGATCTGTACAGTTTGTTAAAGAACAAAAGTTATACCCCCATGCCGTCCAGATTTTGTTCAATTACAACTTAACGATCATTGTCGCCCATCCCTTCCATCTGTCCTCCTTGCTGCATATCTAGCATTTCAAGATCATGTAATTATTCGATATTGGAGGAGCCACCGATGCTGCTTCTCATGCTAAAGTGTTTGTGGCAGTATGCTTCCTCAAGTGTTGATTTATTTGGAAAATTTGTGTATGGGGAAGCAGGGAACAATTGCAAGTGATGAATATGTAAACTTATTCTGATATGTGCAATTTGGGTACAAACACTAAATGTTGCTAAATTTGTAAGTCAAGAGAGTTGTTTTTTCAGAGAAGTCCATCCAGCAAGTCAAGAGAGTTGTTAGTTAAATGCATTATGGCTATTGTGAGTATATCAGATAAGGATATTAGTGGTACCATTGGTATCTGTATCTGGTACCACTGGTACACATGTCATGCAATTTGTACCAATTAAGCTTTTGATACCAATAGTACATTTATATTTATGAACAATTAACATTTTTATAATATATTATTTTTTTTATACTGTGTTGTTTGTCAAAACATTTCAGATACTAGTTAGAAATTGTCAGCTAATACATATTATCAGTTTGAAAAATTACAAAATAAGACAGAACTAGCCTGCTGCTTGTTGCTTGCAGTCTGTCTCATGTATACCTGTTGGGAATGGAGATGTTGAACCTAAAAACACTATCAAAGGGCCATAGAAACCACTGATATTATGTATTAATGTTGTAGAGCTTGTTCTTAGCTTTCCGACCCATGTTGAATCACCTAAATCCGAGATCGGATGAAATACTATGGTCAAAATACCGACAAGGTGCAGCGCAGCCTACTGATGCGGGAATGGATGCGTTGGAGCTATTTTTAGTTGTTTCCTTATTTGTTTGGTGTTGATTTTAGTCCATTTCTCCATGACATATTTGTAACTAAATTTAGAGGGTCTATAGTTATTTTAGGCAAGATTGTGGACCACTTTCTATATATGTATTTTAGAAAAGTAGGGGTAACCCTTGGGGGGCCGGTTAATAGCACCTTGCACAAATTGCTGCTAATTGTCATAGCCATAGTAACAAAATACGCGAATTATACGCGTATAATTTGTTTTTTATACATAGCCGCACCGAACTCCGTTTGATATGCAGAAAACGTATAATACGTTTTATTCGCGAATAAAACACGTCTAAAACGCTAAAATTTTTCTTTTGAATTTTTTTCACAAAATTTTTTTTTTTTTTTACGTTTTTTTTTGGGGTTTTTTTTTTCCTTCCTGTACCGAATCATTTCCGAATTATACCTGAATCATAAATTTTTAATCTCGCCGAACCGAACCCGAACTTTTGATTTGTCACTGTGGTCATAGCAGCTCATATCTTGTAAAATTGCAGCAATGAAAATTGTGATTTAATCATTCCAGGGTTTACATACCCTACAACATATCTCTTTGGTTGATGATATGTTCTCCTCATCTGATCCTTCAATTGTGTAGTATACGGTTTAGATTTAAGCAAATTAATATGGTTTCACTCAAAAATAGAGCGATGAAAGTTTGTCCTGCACATCTGTGTCTTATTGCGCGAGCATGGTCCTTTACGGTCCTATATATAACCACCGCGGTATTGGCCAATCCGGGCCCAGTTGCCATATTTCTCATCTCCTATATGCGTTTGCTATGCTCCTTGTGCATTTCTATTTGAGGTACAATTAAATTAAATTACTCAACCACCCAATTCCAAGTTATATGTCAAATTCATTAACCCATTTCTACAAGGAAAAAATTAGCAGTTCTGTATCTTCCAAGGAAATAAAAATAGTTCCATTTTTTCATTAATAAGCTCATGATACTTGGTATTAGTCGTCCAAAGATAATGACAATCATTCATTTTTATGATTTCGATACAAATTAAGTCGTTTTATAACAAAACATTTAAATATTTGAGGATTAGTAACGTGAATTTTCAAATTTGTAATGCTATTACTTTAATTTACCATTTTCGAAATCGGTTAGTTAGAAGTGAAATTCATTATATAATTTGATGATCAAATCTTCATAACTCTACAAAACTTTTCATAAAAAATCCAAACGACCACATGAAACACATATTTAAAAAAAAATTGAGTCAGGTAACTCCCATAATATCCAGCCTATATACCATCGACAATCACACAAAGCTACAATTGATTAAATCAACAACTGTCCTAAATCAACAGCTACCATGGATCAAGCCACAACAAGGTTCGTATTCATTGTTTGAAGTCAATCATATAGGTTTTAGAGTTACACCAGATAGCTTGATGAGCTTATGATTCATAATATTTTGTTTTTATTTGAATAAAACTGATATGGTTTTAACTAGTCTTAACAGAAAAACATAAATATTCTTCCATAATCACAAAAATAAATTATTGACAATTTCCAGCCCTTAAGTGTTTTACCGAGTATCAATTATAATATTTGATTATATATTTGTTTTTTTTATTTCATTTCAGTTCAACATTTCCATTTGTAATTGTGTCAATTTTTTAGTGTTTTATCAATTTTATAATTCTGATCATTTTCTTAAAATATTTCAAAATAATTGACTTGCACTACATATTAAATACGAAACATACAATAATAATTGTAGGGCAAATTATATTTAATTGTACAATAATACATAAATTCCAGATGAATATTTTGTTAAAAACTTCAATTTTTTTATTTCCCTCTTATTTTCTCCACTGTCTCCTAATTTTTCATATTCCCGCTAAAAAATGCCTTATTTTTCCCTGTTCCCGCTAGAAAATTTCTTTACACCAAAACCCTAACTTTTTTTTGTTTTGCTTCCTTCCTATTTTCTCCGCCTATTCTCTTTCTCCCTCCTGTTCTATCTCATTCTCGTGGTCTCTCAAACCCGCCTACACTCTCACCCTCCCAGTGTCTCTCCTCCTCACCACCTGAGACGCTCTGAGTCTCAATTGCAAGAAGTTCGAACTAGGGGTGTAAATGGATGCGGATATCCGGACGGACATCCGCTCCGAATCCGAATATAATCCGTATCCGGATTTAAACGGATACAGATATCGCGGATACGGATACGGATAATTATCAATTACCCATAGAAGATGCGGATACGGATACGGATATGATTTTAAATTTTGATATCCGTTTACTATCCGTATCCGTATCCGTATCATGTGAGGTTTTAAATTATTTTGCCTTCAAGGACATTTGAACTCATGTCATGTGGGGTGAAAGTCTAAGCAACCAAGGTACAAACCACTACACCACATTATCAATGAATGAATATCTTATATTCTCTCATCTTTCTAACATTAATATCTCCATCAACTTACAATTATTCATTTATTTTTATATTTAAAATTTATTAATTATTAATTATATCTTAAAGTTCATATAACTCAATATCTGACAATTATCCGTTCTATATTCGTATTCGAATCCGTATCCGTAAATTATCTGCTCCATATCCGTATCCGTTTAAGACAGATATGGTTTTAAATTTTGATATCCGTTTACTATCCGTATCCGTATCCGTATCCGTATCCGTTCATTGAAAGACGGATACGGATTTGATATTAGCATTATCCGCTCCGAATCCGCTCCGTTTACACCCCTAGTTCGAACTAATTTGAGGTAATTTGAGGAAAATTGCAAATAACAGTAACAATGGCGTTGCCGCCTAAGAACGAGAGTTGAAACTCTTAAATTGGGTTATTATTTCATAATCGGAACGGATACAATTGTTGGTTTGTTGCCTATATAAATGAGATGCTGTTACAACAGAAATTGCTAAAAAACAAACTACGGATCTTCCTATTGAATCTCGGTTGGACACCTCAGCACCAGCTAAACTAGCTGCTGTTTGCCGAAATTTTTATTAATCGAAAATAAATAAATAAAATATCGTGAAAGGGGTTTGATTTGGCGAAATTTCAATATCTAGATAAATTGGGTTAGTTTATCCTGTCCCATGGGACGGGTCATTTTAATCTGTCTTATTAATTCATCTCTGTTTGGTCTAATCACCGCTAATCAAATTAACTTAATAAGAAAAAAACCAGAACAATATATTCGTTCCTGTCTGAAAAATCAGAACGATATATTCGTTCCTATCCAACCGCACAAAAAAAAAAAAAAAAAAAAATAATAGAGTTTTTGTCTAAATCTCCGACATAGATAAAAAGCTACCCGACTAGAAAATTTAAGAACTTGGAAAACTTTTATTTGGTTCTAGGACGGGAGGTCTATACTGTCCTTTTTTTTTTTTTTTGGTGGTCGAACGGGATGGTCCCAGACGCCATAGAGTTACACGCTTCAACGGCTCTGGGATGAATTTGAATTCTGGACCCACTTTCCAGTGGCTGCGATTCACTTAAACTCCTGACCTTGCTGCTACCCGACTTGCCCCCGTCCGTCACCTCTTTTTCTTTTTCACCCCTTATTTTCTTTTCCTTCTTCGTTTGCTCCCTCCATTGGCTGAGCTCGTGAAACCACCGCTCAGCCAACATTGACCCTCTCTTTGTAGTGCTCCTCCCCCATGATCGTTGCTGATCTGGCACGCCCATAGGCCTTCCTGATGTCTCTCCCTAAGCGGTAACTCATACTTATCTTTCTTTCTCTGACGAAATTTGAAACCCTCATGTTGAATTTGAATTATATCTGATTTTTGCAAAAGGGAGCTTTCCGGAGACGCAACATGGGGAGGTGAGGTTCTCTGAGATCAAAAGTGTTGTTTTGGTGAAAATTTATCAGTACTCCAGGTCGGGTTCTTCCCTTATTCTGGATTCATGAATTTACAATTTCAGTATGTTATTGGGTTCAAATGAGATTCTTTCTAGGTTTACTTTGTCTTTTATTTAGGAGTTTCTGGCATCCAGATCTACACTTTGAAAACTATAATTGATTAATTAATTATTTGAAAGATGTGTGTGGATAAAGCTGCTAACTTGAATAATCGATGACTTAAGGAAATTTAATTTTTAACTATTTCACCAAGCAAGTAACAGTTTAATTAGTGGATTCATTAGCAGCAAATTTATTGCCTGACATAACTTGTCTGTGAATGAGGACTCTGATAAAACTTGTCTGATAAAAATAAAAAAATGTTAATTTTGAGTTACATCATTGCTACTAAATTGTCTTCCACTTTTTTGGCATTTCAAGGGGAACAATACACAGATAAGAGTCCAACTTTAGGTTAATATAGAGCCAGAGATCACGCTCGATCTGATGATGGCCGCTAATTTTCTAGATACATAGATCCGTATTCATGCGATCCATTGGATGAATATGCAAATTATTTTGTAGAACTAGGGACATGACTAGGGACGCGCCTATGTGCAACATGATTTTTGATGGGTATACTTCCACTATTTTATAGAACTACATAATTCTTTTAGTACAGAGCATTGAACAGGGACGTGCCTATGTGCAAAATTTCTGATTGACAATTGCCAGTTTATAACACCTGCCATCATACACTGTATACCATTCTATCCAAGGGTGTTCGGCAACTATTGCCTTTTCTCATTCTGTTTAACCAAACAGCCTATTTAGGTAGTTATCTGTGTTAAATGGAAATACTTGAGTCGCTGGAGAATACTTTCGTCAATTTTTTGGAAGAGTAGATACAAACATAACAGTAACTGATGTGCTATTAAGGGCTTTATGCATTGACTTATAAAATATGTTT
Organism: Carex parvula; assembly: GCA_025461045.1. NCBI lineage: Eukaryota > Viridiplantae > Streptophyta > Magnoliopsida > Poales > Cyperaceae > Carex > Carex parvula. The sequence goes on from JAJGRW010000416.1 coordinate 258,079, forward strand.
TTTACTCAGGCCAGTGCTGATCTTAGGGAATGCTAACTTCAATGGATGGACATCAGTATTCACTCTTTTTCTCTCTATCAGACACATGTGTGCACACACGCTCTTCTTTTTGTTCTTTTGGTTGTGCTTAAACTGTATATTACTTTGTTTTACTGTCTATGCAGGACAACAAGAGTGTGCTAAAAATTGCAGATAATGTAAGTAACCTAATTAATATTACATCTCCTACTTGTACTACTGTTTAATCCTCAAATGTACTGTGCAAAATATGACTTATTGGATGATCCAGCTGTAGTAGGCGCATGATCCAGGCTAATATAAGATTATTCGTAGTTGTACAGTAGCATTTGCATGTTTAGCTGCATGAGCAACAACTGGTGTGCCCCACTTGGAGATGACAAAAACTGTAAGAGTTCTCTACTTATTTAATTTATTCATTTAATATGTTGGTGATTTCCTTTTGGGATTTAAAGTAGTCGCGTGCTAAATAGATGACTCATGCGAATCATATTTTGAAACTGGTTGAGCTTTCATTTAGATTTGTTCTCTCCAAAAAGGTCTGAAGATCCCTACAAAACCAAGACAGTCTGGTAGTTCAGGTTACTACCTGATACTGATCTAGACTGATACAGTTCAAGATTTACAATGCCTTTCCTAATTGGAGTATGTTTTGATTTGATGCTAACTTTGATGCAAGTTTACCAGTATGCAAGAATTAATGAAATTTGCTGAATTTGTTGCAGAAGTTAATTAATTGATTTTGCTGATCTTCCAGTTCTCAGTGAGGAATCTCTTCTTGCACTGCAATACGCCGATGACACAGCACTTATTGCCATGCCGAACCTGAAACAGTGGCCACCTTGAAGATAATGCTAAGGCTATTTATGAAGATCTCGGGATTAGAAATCAACCACTAGAAGAGCACCTTTGTTCAGTTCAACCTTAGCCTAGAAGAGATGCAACGAGTAAAAACTGTGCTTGACTGTCCACAAACACAACTACCCGTCACGTATCTAGATATGCCTTTGACCACAAGGAAACCGGATAAGCAACAGTTCATACCGTTAGTTGAGAAGCTCGAGAAGAAATTTCAAGGTTGGAAGGGGAAATTAATCTCGTGAGGGGCAGACTTCAATTAGTTACATCAGTACTCTCTTCAATCCCGATATACTATATGAACTGCTTTCATATACCTAAATGGGTTTTTCAAAGGATTGACAAAGTTAGAAGATTATTCCTGTGGGGAAAGAATGATAGGAATAGAAATGGCAGAGGCATATTGCTACTAAATTGGCCAATGGTTTGCACCCAAAAAATTTGGGGAGGTTTAGGGGTACCCAATTTGGAGATGCAAAACTTGGCATTACTGCTACGATGGTGGTGGCGTGCCTATGTGGAACCTACTGTGCTGTGGACCATTTGGATCAACAAGTTAAGAACAAATCCGCGTCAGAAGCAAGATGGACCATGGCTCTGGATAGGTACAGGTTCCTTCTTTTGGCTCCAACTGTTGAGGCTAAAATACCTATTTCATAGATGCACGGATTGGCTAATTGGAGATGCATCTGCCATTGCCTTTTGGTTTGATTCGTGGGATGGGCTCCCTTAAAAGGCTATGAAGATGGCAACCCAAGGCCGGTTATCCCAAGCATAGCTTTGAAGGATGCTCTGACAATTTTCCAGGACTTGCTACCAACAGTACCGGTCCCTACAGGACCACTGGTACAGGGTCAGCGAGACAAATTGGTTTGGAGATGGGGGTCCAGCGGTATTTACACTGCGAAGGAAACATATGACATATTCATGGCAGGTGGTAGAATCAAATGGAAGTTCATGGACCTCTTGACTGCTAAATGCCCGCATACAGTGAAAATATTTGTTGTATTGATGTTGCAAGAAAAGATTCTCACGACGATGTTCTGATCAAGAGACACATCAATTGCCAACCGGATTGTGTCATGTGCAGAAATTGCTCACTTGAAACTGCTATACACCTCTCATTTCTTTGCCCATATGCAAGACAGGTATGGTACCTCTTATCCCTTAAACTTGGTCTGAGAATCATGGTACCGACCACTGAGATACAAGAGTTATGGGAGGAATCCAAAAAGGAAGTACGAAGGGGCAACAGAATGAAAGGAGAGACCTGGACATGCTGGTTTGTATGCACAGTTTGGGCAATCTGGAAACAAAGAAATGCGGTGATTTTCAGAGATGACAAGTTACCACCAAACCGGTTGGCAAGCAAGATTGCGCTTGAAGTTGATCTCTGGTTGAAGTTCTGTTAGGAAAATGTGATAGGGTGCTTTTCAATTGTATTTCATTTAGCTAGGTTCAGTACCAGTGTGGTACCGAGTCTAATTTGCATGATGCAGATTGATGTATTTGTAAGAACGCTTTATATTCAATACAAACCCTTGGTAGCATCAACCAAGTTTCTCAAAAAAAAAAAGTAAGTAACAATTCCTACCAGTATTGTACAGTTCAAGTTTCTATTGCTAATTAATTGTCAGAATGCTAACAATTATGTACCACTCCCAAACATCAGGTATTGTACCAGTTAAGTCATCTTGTCATGTATTGGAGTGATGTTTTAAAGGGACAGTACAATGATTTATCAAATTTTTAAATTTGATAAATTTTTATATTCATATGCTTATCACTTATTACAGGTAATAATCATCACATTTATTCCATAACTCTCTCTTTAATACCTGAACCTCCTCTTTAGTTAATGATATAATTAGTTACTGGATGACCAAGTGGAAGGTAACCGTGCTGAGTTTACAGGGGGCAAATTGCGAACATTTACATCAACAGGTATCATGCGGTACTCGATATCAAGCTCTCTGAGAACCCGAATCATCTCTTGTACCACTAGTTCTCTCCTCTCAAACCTCATTCCCATGTCTTGGTAGTTGATTCGTTGCCGCATCCAAATTGATACAGTCAACTTGTTACTGTCTTCGACATCTCTCAATACAACCATCGGACCCGGATACCAATGCTCCTTTTTTTTCTCCATGAACCTATTTAAATTTCAGGTTAAAAAAATGATTTACCCCACTCAAGCATCACAAACTAAAATGAAAAGAAGTGATAAAATGAAAGGTAAAATAAAAAAAATGCTCTACTTGATTATTCTCTCCTTCATCTTTGCAATCTTCTCTAATGGTGTGGAGACCTGAATGGCGAAATCGATGGAATCTCCCATGTCAGGGCTGCGGTAGTAGTTGCTTATTGGTTTGGTGGCAAGAATGCTGTTAGGATAGTAGATCTTTAAGTTATCATATCTCAGAAATACTGTCGACATGATATTCATCTCCTCAACAACAACCTGACATTGGAATAACCACGAAAATTCATTAACATATTTGAAGGTTATTCACACAAAATGTACTCCAAAATATAATAAAATGTGCTAGTTTTAACATAACATGTTCATTCTCTAATTCTTTCTAGATAGAAAACAGCCAAGAGATGCTAAAAATAATAATAGTAATAATAATAATAACAACAATAAAATCATATAAAGATAAATAACTAAATAATAACAAGAAGCTGAGAGAAGTTGCCAAAAATAATAATCCTTTTACCTGAACGTCTTCAATCTCACATCGGTCACCGACATCAAAGGGATGCATCACAAACAAAAAAATAAGTGCTTCAAATAATGTCTTCAAAGTGTTCCCAAAAATGAACACTGCCAGGAGAAGTTGCGAGCTAAGAAAAACAAAGAAATGTGTTGTAGCAATTCCCAAAATCAGAAGCCAGAGTGCAAAGACGATTAGGCCCACAACCACATTTGCTATCTGGTGAAGTTTATTCACAGCTGTTTTTGTGTCGTTAAGTGTCAAGGCAAGAGCCTTGCGCTCTCTAAATGCATTCACCTGCAGTGCGTACAAGCAAATTGGTCTTAAATAAATGTAACCGTAAGGGATATAGTTTGATATGATAATTCTTTTTAGTAGAAACCATTACCGCCCAGTTTTTCAGTGCCCTTTTGCTAATTCGTCTGTGTTCATGTGCTCCTTCGAAAAGATTCATTGTTTTAGTTGCTTCTTCTTGCCTCAAAAAACGCAAAATATCTTGGATGTAAATGTACCTAGCAATGCCACATGCTATCTATTAGTTAAGAAACAATACATAATTTGGTCAACCATTGACTCAAATTTAAATTTTATTGAAATTAAGCCACTATCTCCATTTTAAACTCAAAATGAAGTAAAATTACAGATCTTCAACTATCCATAAATTTCCAATTAAGCCACCATCTCCATTTTAAACGCAAGAAAGAACACCAAGTAAGAGAAAAGACAGCTAGAGTTTTTACTGATTTGCTGGTAACAAAGATGTTTGAGACAAGAGTGTGTTTAGTTAAACAAGTGATAATTTTGGGCTGGCCGTATGTCCATACAAAATTTAGATAGTTTCAGGAGATATTTTAATTATTTAATGTTTGTCTGCACAAAAGAACAGTAATCAATATGCTTGTGCTGCTTGGAATGCACATAATTGATGGTTGATGAGGCGTTACCACCTTTTAAGTGTATAATAATTGATCTTCATCTTGTATACTGAGTTCCTTCTCCTTTATTCCAAGCAGTAGTTTCTCTAACAAAAACCAATGTTTGTCACCTCTCTTTCTGTTTCTATCTTTGTTATATTCAAACTGCTAATATTGTATAGACAATGTATATATTTCTACTGTCTCAGCGAATCAGGATTTGGGACGATAAGTTGTGAAAGAAAAGTATATATTTATATGGGTTCACAAAGATACTTATGAGATTGCATTTGAAAACACACTTCAACATCTGGAAACCACCCAAAATTGCTGGGAACTTAAATTGATTTTGGTAATCGCGGGAAGGGACTGGGCAGGAATTAGCGACACATGAGTCTGAAGATAAGGGTAAATTGGTCATTTTTTTTGCTAATATTAAACAGTGTTTTTAATTGATTAATGAAGAAATGGGGATATTAACAAAATAAGTGAGTTTAGATGGGAAAATAACTAATGTTTATATTTTGACGGGGAAATATCTAAATCACAAAGTTATGATGGGGAAATAGCTGATTAATTCCTATCATCTAGCACAACTTTCAACTTTTCCAAAATTAGGCCACTCTAATAATAGATTTAAGGAATGCAAAAGGTGGAATATAGTAAAATAAGAAATTGAATGACATATTCATCACCATACAAAAGTTTCTGTTTTCTATTTATTTCGAGTTTAAGACTTGGTTAAGCAACTTGATATTATGTTTACTTTTTGGCTTGCATGGTTATTTTGAACACCAATATCAGGTGTGCAGTCCCAAAGATACTCTCTTTGGTAGTTCCTTCAATTATACTTTCCTATTAATGGAATGGACTTTGCCTCTTTTAAAAAAAAAAAATTATTTCGAGTTTAAATGCACCAGAGCCCTTAATTTGAGCAAAATGATAGCTGTGTAGTCAGCGACTCAGTGAGGGAACAAAACAATAACTGAGTATAAAACTGAAATGCGGGTCTAGTCAAGTGACATATGGAGTATCTGACCCTACAACTAACCAAATCCAGTTTTAGAAGAAATTGACCAATTGACCCAATTGGAAACCCGACCAATTCAAAACTTGAAAACCTGAGAATAAAAGTTGCCCCCAAATTCAAAGATGATCTAATTTGAAGCCACAAGTCCCAATATAAAAAACTCAAATATTGATCCAATCTAAATTACTAGACACCCAAACCCTTAATGATCTGAACCAAACTAGACGTATCTGCTATGTATCACCACCATTTCAAGTATGAGAAATTTGGTAATTAGAAGAATTTTAAAACTCACTTGGCACCAGGTTTGGCCACATTAGTAAAAATCTTCCTGGCAGCAATTTTGGCCTCTAGCTCACTGAGTATATGTGTTGAGGAATCCTCCGCCGAATCTGCAGCTATTAGCGGGATCCGCTTGTCCAGTGTCGTCAACGCCTCGTGCCTCACAGTCCGAACCAATCTTTTCATGCTCCACGCAGATATGTTTCTCTGGTTCAGCTTATGTAGTTGGTCAATGGTGATGGCTTGTTCTTTTTTGTTTCCCGATAATGCCCCTGAGAGGTGGATGCCTTTACCTATTTGTCCACTGTCCATAGCAGGTAGCGCCGTCGCCTGGAGATCTCTCGGCATTGTTGCACCGGCCTTTTGAAGCCTCTGAACTTCAAGCATTGTCTGGTTATCTTCATGAACCGGCGGCCCAGAAAGCGTCTCTACCACGTATTGGTTGAAAAGGGCTTCTTGAATCCGATCGAAGTATGTGCTGACATGAAAGGAGGCGGCCATCACCTAATTTAATAACCACAAAATCAATTGTTAGCAGTAGAAAAAAAGATATGAATGCCCAGTACCTAATTTAATAACCACAAATCAATTGTTAGCAGTAGAATAAAATATATGAATTGCTTTCTAACTATCAATTAGTGTTGTATTTACCTCAGAATAGACAAAATAATGATTAATAGGTGGTTCATATGTACAACCAAACTACATTCTTTGTGATTAGATAAAATTCTCCGGGTAGTTTCTAAAAAGGATATTTAAGTAAATTACTTGATCTCAATCAAGGATTTGATCAAAATAACAACTCAAAAAGAGTGAGGCTATAGTACTATGCATAGCGCATATTGGCCCGCGCTATGAACTCAAATCTTTGATTTGAAAATTCTAATAGTCGATCCGAACCGTTTAAGATGGCCTCCATATAAATATGTACTTGTATACTAAATTTTACATTTTTTTAGAATTTCTTAATTTCTGTACTATTTTTTAAATGGATAGAAAATCACTTGATCTGAAAATTCTAGACTAATAAAAAAGAGTGATTTTCTACCCATCAAGAAAAATAGTAGAACAATTCTAAAAAATGTAAAATTTAGTTTATAAGTACATATTCATGTGGAGACCATGCTAAATGGTTTGAATTGACCATTAGAATTTTGAAAATAAAAATATTGATCCGTAGTACGGACCCATCCGCGCTATGCATAATACCGTAGCCTCCCTCACTAATGAATTAAAATTAATGAGAATTTGTACTTTGAGAAGCAGTGTCTTGATAAGGCGTACAATAGTCGCAACAAGGAGGCAGAGAAGGATCTTGCCAACATAAGGCAATACGTGGCTGTGCGAGGTTTTCTTATCAAACAAATAATGCCATGAAATGAGAACAAGGCCAAGCCAAAGACAATTCTGTATAGAACTCTTGACGCCGTAAACAAAGTACAGCATTTTCTTCCTCATTACGAAATTTCGTTTGATGAGGAACACAGCCACACGAACAAACCAGCCGGAGACTAGCCGGCCGCATATAAGAGTCAAGATTAGTACATCCCATTTCCATAGATGGAGGCTCCAAACGTTTTGCCTCTTCAGCCGTGGAATCACTAGGCTGCACACCAATGCTGCAATTATCAGTATCAGACTAAGCCATTGTAAGATGTTCCACGTGTCAAACTTTGTTTTCTTCAGTTCATCGGGTATGTCAGAATCCATGAGGGGGTCATCATCGTCCTCGTCAGCGGGGCCTGATTTACCCCTCCTCGCCTCTGATTTGAGTTGCCCCGAGCTGGGCACTGGTGGCCGGCCCGATCTCCTGTCCGGGTCGGGCTTTTTAACGGGGGATGGAGGGTGCGGTGGTTGTGGATCCAATAAACGAGACCGGGTCTTGGCCCGAAGCAGAGAAGATGATCGACCAATTGATGAATTTGATGTGCAACGGATAACTTCACCGTCACCGCCCCCAGCACCACCACGATTCATTTTCTTCTCATCAGATGAAGAGGAAGAGCTATCATTGGATTTGCGGGGAAGCGACTGTTCCAAGGCATCTTGGAACAAAATACGATGCTCCTTTGATTCGGATTCGGAGCCTAGAGAAGAACCCTTGTTCAAGAAGTCCATCTCGAGGTCCACTGCTGGCGACATTGTAACGCCGGTGGCGTCTCTCTTGCGTAAAAACGAACTAATTAGCCGAGACGGTGGGTCCTCAGTGGGGCTACTGTCAAAGGTGAACCCGCCATTGCCAACTCCACCTTCTTGCGAGAAATCATAACTGCTTTCTCTCCACACTCGGGAGTTCGGAGAAGAGGCGGTGGCTGCTGAGGTGGTCTCGACGAGGTTCTGGCTGTTGCCATCTATCTTCACCACCACCTCGTGTTGAACGTGCTGAGGGAGGATCGGAAGCTTCTCCTGCTTGCAGTCGTACGGTTTCGGTTTCACCGATGTGCGCAGTGTATCCATGGCGAGAAAGAAATTTTAGTACAATATAGTTGCAGTACAACGACAGAGAAAATGTGGAGAAGGAGATGAAAAGTTTTAAAAGAGAGAAGTGAGGAAGAGAAAGGAAGTTGGTGCTGTAGGGTTTTGGAAGTACGAGCTCTTTTGCGCATATATATATATCGGCGGGGTGAGGAGTTGGTCCAATGCCCTTTGGACCATATCTCGTCCAAAGCCCTTGTTAATGGTCCGATTGAGTGAACATATGATAATAGAAATTTGTCTTTTCACCTCCGTTTAAATTAAATAAGGCAACTATTTATTTATTGTTTAATTACTGAGCTGCACACTAAACAGGCTTACATTACCTCTCAAATTTTCCTTTTAATTACAAAATACATATGTTAATCGTGACAATTTTATTTTAAAAATAAATAAGTAAAAATATAAAAAGTGGGGTTATGGTATATATTTTTATTTTCAAAATTTTAACAATCGATCCGAACCGTTCATATGAAATATATTTGTAAACTAAATTTTACATTATTTTAGAATATTTTATTACTTTTTTAGATGGGTAGAAAATCACTTGATCCGGAAAAATCTCCATTAATTAGCTCTTCTATTTACTTAAATAGTTACAAACCACACGATGAAACCTTTTAGTTTCTCTCATTTTTCATTAAGTGAGTTTTATAAATGTCTTATGCCTCCATTCACTTCTTAAAAATAAAAGTTCGAAATTGTCTAAAAAAATAGACAATATGAAAGTACATATTTTGATTTTTTTTTTTTTTTTGGTAAAAATTAGGATCAAACCTCTATTTACTTGCATTAAAATGTGTTACAAAAATTTGTAGAAAAGCATGAAAATAAGGACAGCTGTTAAAAGCAAAAAGTAAACACAATTTAGCTCAACATTGTTGAGCTGTTAAAAGCAAAAAGTAAAAAAAAAAATGAAAATAAGGACAGCAAAAAATGAGCAAAAAGAAGCAAAAACAAGAAATCAACTTTATCTCAACTGCTTTTGTACTTGCAGTACCAATTCTTAAACATCTCTCGTAGAATTACGCAATATTCGACAACATATTTCTCGCCAAAATAAATTGTCAGATTAACAAAATTGATTTTTCCTTCTTTATATATTTTTTATCAACTATGTTTTTCTTATAAGAAAGCGTCTAATTATTCTCCAAGTTAAATCCTCCAACGTCTTTCGGCATTAACTATTTGGAGAGACCACTATCTATCTAGAGGACTGCAAACACTACTAGAATTTTCGCTTCTTCAAACGGCAGGAAATCACCTTTTCCATGGGCGTACCGTCGGAAGAAGCCCTAAAATCTTCATTTCCGTGCGCTACCGTCGGAAATACTACCGTCGCAACAACCCTCGATGGAAATAGCCCTTATTTCCGTCCACGCCGTTGAAAATACTCAGAAATGAGTATTTCCGTGCGCTTACAGTTGGAAAAAGGGCGCACGGAAATACTTCCACACTCGGACACTGTCTGGAGTATTTCCATCGGCAGAGAACGTGGGACCCACCTAAGTATTTCCTTCGACGCGCAAGTGGTCCCCACCCGAGTATTTCCAACGCCAGCAAATGCGGGGCCCACCTGGTTATTTCCAACGGCAGCGTCTGTGGGACCCTCCAGAGCATTTCCAAGGGCAGAGTACGTGGGACCCACCCCAGTATTTCCAACGGCAAGGGAGCATGGGGCCCACCTGTTTATTTCCAAGGGCAGTGTACCTGGGACCCACCTCAGTATTTTCGAGGCAAGCGATAGTGGGGCCCACATGTTATTTCCAAGGGCAGCGTACGTGGGACCCACCCCAGTATTTCCAAGGGAACATTATTTTCAATTCGGTTGTTGTATGTGGGCCCACCAGATTTATTTCCATGGGAATTTTATTTTTAATTTCCAAAGATATACCCATGGAAATAATAACCTGGATGGAAAAGTATCTGTAGACCCTCATCCTACAATCCTCCCTGTACCAATTAGGTACTCTCATACATTCCCCATTTAACATTGAACCAGATAAACATAAAAAAAACATGTAAATAGAGGAAAACACATTCGTAAATGGATCGATAGCATTTAATAACTTTAAAGCATGAACATAGTATAATCATCATGCCCTTTCTCCCTAAATTTGCAAACCCCAATTACAACAACAAAACTATACATTTGCATCATTGACAATATATATACCCAAAATATATACCCACTATGAGTTAACAAAAATTCACAAAATAAGGTTCCATTCCAATTGTCATATGTTAGAACTTGTAAATTAACCAAAAAATGTGCACTTTTGCGCATTAGAAGCTAACGCTGGTTCACGTGGAAGGTGGACTGTCCAAACCATTAGCTCATATCATCCTCACCCCTTGTATTGTCATCATTTCCAGCTTGAGTTTGATTTAGTAGTTCTTGGAAACTACCTCCCTGGTTTTGTTGCATAGGAAAAGCACGACCCTATTATACCACATAGAAACAGAGAAGTGTGAAACAAAGAAGATATAAACTATGTAACAAAGAAGTGTCAAACATTGATGAAGACGTGCAAAAATAAGCACAATTTTAAGAACACCCTATCGCGCTTACAAAACAATTATAAGAACACCCTATGTATACCACATGATGGTTACCAGAACATTACCAGTACAAGACATGCCCTCTAGAGTAAAAAGACAAAACGCTAAATAGATGAAAATAAAATGAAACATTCTATTGAAATGATCATAAGAACTCTAAATAGCTGGAAATAAAAGACACTACTGAGATCAACCCAATTTCAGTAAGCTGACAATTGCAATGGAGTTGAAAAATAATTTCGAATCCGGTTTCCATAAAACTATGTTGGTGTATCATTGTTTTCTTTCAATACAAAAATAATGCACCTTTGAGAAATGATTTGTGGGTATTATGTCACAGGCAATACAAATTATTGATGGTTTCGCACAAAAACTAATACATCTTATATAAACCTGTTGGTGAACTGACAACATAAGAGTTTAACTTATTAGTGCTGTGCTTCAGTAGTTTCAATTATTAGTACTGTGCTTCAGTAGTTTAACATATGAATAGTTTAACCTATAAATGCCCTTAATCCCACTTGATAATTGAATTTGGCGTTGTACATTGACTACCCCCTAGCTAGTCAACTAAGCTTTTACTGCGTTTTCTCATACTTAAAGCCAATAGCTACATGAACCCTCATTTAGCGGGTTTTCATAAGTTAAATCTCAAAGCAACATTATATAACTCATTACCTGGGGAATGGGCATTTGCACAAGTGAAGCTCCTCCATGAGATGGTTGATTGGTAAGCCCTTGACCCTAAACATATAAAATGCAAGCATTGTTATAATCCGTAGATCACAAAATGGAAGATGAATAAAATATACATCATTAAGTTTTGTAAAATTTAAAGTGTGACCTGAAGAGAAGGAATTACAGGAACAACACCGAGCTGAGTTCCAGAACCGTTTGCCAAAGACTAAAATTAAAAAATGCACATGAGGTAATGTTAGTATATTGCTATATCTCAACAGCAAAGACAACAAATGGTGCCAACAGCAGTGTCATATCAAAATCTGTCAACACAACCAAATTTATAACCATAAATTAACTACAAAAGTGATTAGTTAATTACCTGTGGAGTAGGCATTTGCGCCCCATACATAGTGAATAATTGACTGAAATATAAGTCATAAGTTGCCAGTTTTCTCTCCCTCACAGCCCTTTCCTCATCAAGACGACGATCACGGTCAGCTAAGAGCATTTCCAGTTCTTCGCGGGTTTGGATTCTCTGCCCTTCATTGTTTGTCAAACCAGAGACAGAAGAAGCTGTGTGTTTCTGCCTGGCTCGGGTGGTTGCTGTTGGCACCTTGTCGTGAAGCATGCTTCCAAATCTCCGCACCCTACCGTGCCTTGATCCACCAACAGCTGTCAGAAACATGGTGCTCTCGTCCATGTCAGAAGTGGCCTGATCAGCCGCTATGTCCTTCACTTTTTCCTATCAGTTCCAACATATTAGAAACCATAAAATTCATATTAGAAAGTGATCAGAGTCAAAATGATGATGATTTACGTAGGGTTTTGGCTTAGGTTTTGCATATTTTCTCACACTTATGTTTAATTATTTAGAGAAAAAGGCTACTGTCACCCTTCTTTATGTTTTATTACAGAAAACAGGTTTTGGGACAATTTCATATCAAAAGGAGCTAGAATCAGGTCAATCGGATCAGCGATGCCTTCAACTAAGTCTTGGTTACGGCCCGTATTGGTTAATACGGACCAAACATAGCACAGACTCAGAAGATGGCGCAGGAAGTTGCAACCATAACCGCCAAGGTCTCATTACGGACCGTATTACCTGATACGGTCCGTATCCGAAGGCGTCTCCTGGGAAATAACTGCCGACAGCTGTTTCCAGGTTGATTTCTTAGCCCCCAATCAACCTCTACACGTCCCTACACTCCTATATAAGGCCCCTGGGCAGATAGAATTGGCATCTTTGTAATTAGGGTTAGATTTGATTAAAGAGAGAAGAGAGGAGTGATTGTAACCATGCCGTTCCGCGGCTAAGTTCCTTTTCTTAGGGCTAGGCAGTAAACCTTGTTACTCTTGATGTTTTGATATATATATTTCTGTTGATTATGGTTTCTTGTTGTTGTATCGAATATGCTTTTGTGATTTATTATCTCTTCATCTAATTTCAATGATCTAGTTTGAGTTCATTAGGGTAGTGACAGTGCTTTAATAACTCTTTAAACTATTTGGATGAGTTAGCCTCGTTGAGATCTATTAGGTTTATGTGAAGAAAACCTTCGCGGGGAAACCATAAACCAGAACAACAAAACGCATGACCAAATTCCATCATTTGCGTAAGGTAAATCGCAGTGATCTGTGTAGTAATTTGGGAGATAAGAGACCCGATAGTTGCGTAAGGTAAATCGCATTGTCCTGAGTAGAGTCTCGATGAAAGATCTGTCATTCTGGCGTAACATAAATCGCAGTGACCTTTGTAGTTATCTTTCATAAAACAACAACAGGAAATCAGACGCAACAGGAATATATTGTCAAGGCGGATTGAGTGACAATGGTGTGCCAAAACCCTAGGAATTCTCATCTATATCTTTACTTTAATTACTTTTAATTGTTTCCTAATTTACATTGATCAACAAACATCTCTCAAATTTCAGATTTCGTCTAGCCTTTCGAAAGGTTGTGATTCGATCGCTCAAAGCATTGAACCAATATTCCCTGTGGATCGACCTCGCATATACTACTCGATAAGGATTGTGCACTTGCAGTCCGAACCGATAGCATTTACGAGTTTATAAATATTAAAAGAAACATTGCTCTCTTTTGAGTGATCAGAAAGGCATCAAGAACAGTATTTTCATCTTAGTTGTTACATATATGGATAGAGGGACGTAAATATCAGCACTTGTTTTTTTATCAGAATTCATTCTCAGTAGCTATATGGGACCTTGTCAGAACAGTAAATGAGAAATTTAAACTTGGGTCCCTATATTATGTCATATTTGTGTTTTTGCCTAAAAAGGACAAGAGTAGAACTAGGGTGAGCTGTGCTCACCAAGCCTTTTGGTGAGCACACCTCTAAAAACCGCATTTATAAAGTTTAAATAGTCGATTCGACTCTTCCAACGTGTTCTTCATATTAAAATGTGCTTGGAGACCAAATTTTACATTTTTTGGAAATTTTTTACTATTTTTTCAGTGCATTTGAAAATCACAGCTTTTCATTAAATAAAAAAAAAAATTCAAAAAACACTGATTTTCAAATGCACTGAAAAAATAGTAAAAAATTTCCAAAAAATGTAAAATTTGGTCTCCAAGCACATTTTAATATGAAGAACACGTTGGAAGAGTCGAATCGACTATTTGAACTTTATAAATGCGGTTTTTGGAGGTGTGCTTACCAAAAGGCTTGGTGAGCACAGCTCACCCTAGTTCTACTCAAAGGACAATGAATATCTAGTGTACTTATGCATATATATATATATGATCACTGTTTACTAATTCTATTTACTTATTTTACTCATTCACTAACACTCATATGTTTAATCGGGTTCAAACCCATTAACTAATCGGGTATGCTAATTGATTCCTTCGTGCAAGGGATAGAAATGGAAGATCGTTGGATGGGCGCTTCTTCACCACTGAGTAGATGCTTTAATCAACCCAATCCAATTTTAAATCACCTTAGGCTAAACAAAATAGGTGTTATTTCTAAGCTGTTTTTAATTTCCCAGTTTAATTTCTTTTCTGTTGCAGTAAAACAGTGGCAGACAAGGAACTGGTATAATGTTGCCCTGTTACCTTTCTTGTAGTGAAATTTTGATTTATGAATGAAATTATTCCTACGGACATTGAATAAAAGTAAAACTCAAATGACCAGAACCCACTTAGTTATCTTGACTGGGCCGTGTAATTTCCGGGCCAGAGGTAGGAACATGTGTAGAATTGTACTGGACTTTAAAAAAAATTCAAATTCAGGGGTAGGCAAGTGCCTACCCCTGGGCCTTTATGGATCCGCCCCTGACCCCTACCCATGGCATCACTTTTTGGTTCTGTTTAAAACCAAATAAACCGAACCATTTGAACACCCTACCCATGGTGTCAACTGACAACAAATATAGGCCACATAAGCTCACAACATATTTGCTAAATTATATTTATTGTGACCTTGTTATGCACTACGGTAACAATAAATGCATATTAATGAAAACAATACTACTTACATAAACTGCTTTCGCATTCGAGTTGGTAAAATGCAAGGAGTTGATATCATAATCTGGGACCTGTGTTGTAGGCTCCTCGGTACTTGGATCTGGAAGCCCATTACCATCAGTGTTTGCATTAGGTTCCGACCCGACCGTCATGGTAGACTGTATTTGGATGACCACCGGTGATTTCCCATCTTCTCGACAACTATGAGTATGGAGGTAAAGTTCCCCCATCGATGGCTCTTTTCCATTTTTTAATGTTGTCTCCACATGAAAAGGAATAAAACAAATATTCATAAAGGTCAGATGAATCCATAACTTACAAGTATTGTTAATTTGGGAACATTATATTTGATGAAACTGACCAGTTTGCCAAAATGCTGGTGTGCGGTTTACCAGGTTTTTTTTACTCAAATCTTGCCAGTCCTCTGTGAAAAAAATATCGCACAAACCGTGCCAGTTGGGGTTGTCAAGGCACCAATGGGGAATGTGGTTTTTCCATGCTTCTATGTCTCTGCCAAATTTTTTCCTGCAGATGTCCCTGGCCTCGTATAGCTCCTGGCTATACCTTTTTGCTGCTATCACCTCCATAACATTTCTGCAATGGTCGGGATCTTCCCCTTCCCGATATCTGAATTTTTTCTTTAAAACAAAAAAAAAGTTAGTCTATTAAAAGTAAAGTCTATTACTGATAAATGTAAGTCTATCTACTGTGGATAGCTATCTGTAACCAGATGTGAACTGTAGTGTGCTATTGGTTTGCTAGTTCATGTAATTTGCTTCTTGTTTTTTTTTACGAGAGGTGAACTGATAATCCCAGTTAGGGTTGTCCATGTAATTATGTTTGGCTCAGGTCCCCTGCCAAGATTCGCCCCTAAAAAAAATTGAATATAAATCAATATATGGTACCAAAAACAAGAACTCAATATTTTTCTTCGTGGCGTCATCAAATGAGAAGAAGCTTCTCAACGGTCCAGGCATGAGATTTAGGGCTAGCCTAGTGATAGAAATACGGAAATATCAGCCATTGACTTACAAGTTTAAACAGTGTAACCCTAAGATGTACAAATATTAAACATGATCTCTTTAGGTCACACTTAGTTGCTAGCTGTACATTCAACCCGTTTGCTAGCAACTACAAGTTGAACCTGATTTGTGACCATAACACTACAAGTTGAACCTGACATCGGCCTTGATGGCACTCAAATTTTTGTTTCACATCAGATTCTGATGTCGTCATTTCTTCGAGCACCTTGAGTGCATCAGAATATGTTGTTTTTAACTTACTAGAGACTACTGTTGTTGTACCAATTTCTTGACAAAACAGAATAAATAAAAAAGCAACTGATTGAAGCATAAAATCCCTAAAAACAATATATCGAGTTCTGGTTGTGTAATTTCAAGTACTCAAGTTAGAAGGGGTACCTAGTGATTGCTGTTGTTATTTCCTTTGGTTTGCAATCGCCCAACTGGTGATTGCACGTGAACTCACAATCCCCAACTGGCCAGATTATCGGTCTGTCCTCCACTACATCTGTTGACTTTCTGATCTTTCCGGCGCCTCTTCCCTTTTTCTTTGGCGGTTCTGGTTGTGTAATTTCTCTTTCAGGGTCAGCATTTGAACCCGCCAACCTCAAGAATTGGCTGTGAAGTACACTTTCTCTTGGAGTGCTTTTTACGTGTTGCTCTTGTAAGACCAGACTTCCTTGGAGCCATTGCTGTTGTTCTAATAAAAAAAAAATATATGTGTTACGTATGGTATGGAACCAGATATCAAAGCACTACAGTTTACAGGGACACCGTTACAAGAGCTGAGTGTATCTCTAATATGGATATCTATAAATTATCTCTGCACCCGTAACTCAAGAGACAACCAAAAGTTTAACGTATTGAACAGATTAAAAGACAAAAAAAAAACATCAAAATCTACTGCAGCAAGTTAATTTGATAAAATATGGGCTGGTATTCTTTATATAAGTCGATGGATTTACAGTTCATTTATTTTAATTGATTACATAAACAATGAGCATCTAAACTAAAAAAGATATATTAGTAGTTCTTTTAGTAAATTTTTGATCAGTTGGCATGGTTGTTAAAAAGCATAAAGCGAAAATTCTAGTAGTGATAACAGTTATTACAAAAGCAATAATTACTATAGTAATCATTGGAAATAAAAGATACAAGAACCAAAATACTAGAGCATCACCCTTAGATGTCAGAGGGACAAATTAAGATACCTAAACAAAGGGGAGCGCTATCTTAAGATCACAATTTCTAATATTCAGGGCAAAGAGAAAAAAATTCTTTTTAATGTCCGTTTTACCCCTCAATAAACACTGTCTTGTTTTGTCTCTAATTAAATCCTTACTATTAATTGAAAAAGTTAACAGATTTGGTAATAACTCTTATGGCATTATAATAGAAACTTTTAGTGTATTTAACAGGTGATATTTAAAAACAAACAAAAGAAATGAATAAAAGTGGAAATAGTAATTGGTTGGAAAAAAAGAATATGAATTATATGCTTATATGGTGTGGACTGATTAATTTGTTTAATTTTTCCGATATCAACTATTATTATATCCTAACACAATGTGACAAGTTAGGAGCTGAACTATCTATGCCCCAAACCGGTATGTAAAAAATTACAAAGATATTAATCAAATGACCTATTATTTTTTGGCAGAACAAGTCACATGCATTGAAAGGCTTGATAGTACTAGCTAAAATCACAATCTCAAAACAGAATATCCACATATGAAAATATCTAGTATATATGATACGATCAAGACAAGTATAGATTTCTGCTGGTATGTAATGGATAATTAATTATGTTGACTAGAAAAATATCTAGTATATATGATATGCCCCTACAAGTATATGATATGCCACATATGATATGCCTACAAGTATATATGATATGCCCCTCTCTAAATCTGTGCGGAAGCAATTTAGAGAAGAAGATAGGCTCTGATACCATGATAGGAATCAGAGAAAGAGAGATAAAGAGATAATAGGAATAGAGATTGATAGAATGATTTTGTATTTCATTATTGAATTCACTGTTACAGTCACTTGGTTTATATAACCAGTGTTACACTATGTAATCAGCTGTGAGTAAATGAAACATAGAACAGCAACTAACTAACTCTGTTAACTAATTCGGTTACAGAGTTGACTAGAATTACAAGAGTGTCTAATAAGCACACATCGCACCGAATGGGGGAGACTAGATTAAATCCTAAGTGTAATTAATTTTTTTATTCTAAACACTAAACCCTTCTATTTCTGTAGAAAAAACAAGCATAGCATCCATTTCATGCTTGTCCGATCATTTTTTCTAAAACCAATCATTTCTGTTTTTTCTACAAAAATAGGAGGAGTTTAGATAAATCAATTTCTGTTTCAAACCAATCAGTTTTGTAGAATCCATGCTATGCATGCTTATTTTTTCTACAAATATAGAAGGAGTTTAAATAAATTAACAACCCGAACCCAATCGATCAACACTTACCAATTATTTTCCAAATCAATTAAATGAAGGTCTAGCTTTTTCTGAATGGCCTCAAAATTCAAAAATAGGAGTTTAAATTAGTTCGGTTCTCATGCTATGCATGCTATGAAACCCTAAACCAATTTCAAAATAGAAGGAGTTTAAATTGATTTGGGGGATAGAAAGAGGAGTGACATTGGGGGATAGAAAGAGTTTAAATTGATTTTAGTTTAAATCAATTTCAACTAAAATCCTCTTAAATTGGGGGATAGATCCCTGAAATTGATTTGGAGGAGTGACATTGGGGGATAAAATCAACTAAAAACACAACAATCGAATTCCTAACAGGTGAAGAGGTTAATGTAAATAAAATCAACTAAAAACACAACATATAGCATCTCAGTCTCAAAGAAATGAAATTAAAGTATTTCAGAGGGGGACTTACCAAATAAGTTTGTATTGGAGAAGATATTTGCGCCCCTCTTCGGATTTCCAAACAGGACATGCACCAAGACGTGCCACCAGATGGAGAGGTAGCGAGGTGCTCAGACCAAATACAAGGATTAGAGGAGAGGCGATGTGTTGTGAGAGATCGACGGATTAGAGGAGAGGAGTGTGAAACTGAGGGTCGGAGTGAGAGGGAAAATTTGGGCGGCCGCCTAAATATCTCTGGGTGAAATTTGGGGGGAAGCATGATGCGAATGGGGGGAAATCTGAAATCGCAGTGTTACTTATCCGTCCCAAATCTGAAATGTTGGGAGGGAAAGCCGAAAAATGGAAGGTGCTCTAGGGCTTCCTTTTAACTTACGGTTTGAGATATAATCTGTTATCTTTGAGATTCGGGCTAGCGTTTGAGATGTACGAATTGAATGGGTTTTATGATTCGTGCTAAGTTAAAAGAACGGTCTGGACTAAATCTTATGAAGATTGACGCATGTATGCATCCAGAGAGAATGTTTCCTTAGAACAATTTTCTTTCAAATTAAATGGACATAGCAGTTTCCTCTTCATGCGGTTTATCTTATATCTTGGAAGGTCCTGTGATTATATACCCATGCGCTCCTCGTAGTTAGAACTAATGTGTTAAATAAATCACATATAAATTGGATATGTGAACATTTAATTTAGAAATAGAGATGATTTGTACACTTGATAAATGAAATTTACACAATAATGTTTGAAGTAGCATGTTTATGAATTACTAAAGAAAATTGTAAAAAAAAAAACAATATAGCATAACATACTTATTGCATGAATAACACACATCCATTAAGTATCAACATAGAACATTAACTCTTGTAGTACGAGTTAATGAAGACCCGCAATTGTATGTTGTCCGACAGTCGATCCGAACCGTTCAAATCGAAGAGTATCGCATTCAGAGCATTGCAGTGAAGTTGGATGAGATTTGATGTTCGTTTACCTTTCCATCAAGCCGATGGAAAATACAAACATCGTATGGCCCCAATTAGTTTGCGTTGGATCGAAGCTTCGCCACATTGAAACAGAGGTTTTTATTTTATTGTTACGTACAATATTTGCCCTTGATCATTTAAAAACTAATTTGGAATCATTTCGATAAAGATCAATCGTTGAATTTTGATACGAAAATGAACGGTCCGTAATTATTTGCTCAATTTCAAGGGGCAAATATTAATGAAATGATATGATATCAACAATTAATGAAAAGATATATTCCAAGGGTATGTTTAAATATAGAGATTATTTATTTAGGATTTTAATCATATTATTTGCTGTACAAAAAACACTAATTAGTTGGTCTGCTTATACTAGCCGTCTGATGGGTGATGAAGGGTCGTACTCCGGAAATGGAGACCTCCATTAGAGAGTTTTGAGCATGATAACCATTTCGATGAGGTGACACAAAATTCATTTGTTGATCCGGCGCACCCTCAATCATCTCGATTCTTTAAAAATCGTGCAATTAAAATCATACGGTCCTGATCTAACAATAAATATTACGGTACCGCAGGTGATATCTAAGTTTGGTAGGTGTAGAGAGCGTAAATGCTCCCTGAGACTTAGAGAGATTTTGAATCCTCTCTGGGACTTGAATCCATATCCTCGACGGTACTGTAAAAGACTCCCTTTTACAATTAGCTATTTACGGTTTGAGATTAACTCTCAGCCGGTTTGGGATTCGGGCTGACTGAGGGGTCGTATTATTGGGCTTTGAGATTCGGACAAAGTTAAAATGAACGGTCCAGATCCATTAATTGTAAAAAATTTCCTATTACGGTACCGTCGGTGATTGAATTCCTGGGACTTGGCCATTTTTTTGAAATACCAGATGCCCAACCCCAGCCCTCTCCTCTATTTCATCTTTTTGAAATACCAAACGCCCACCCGGTGCTTTCTCCTCTATCTCTTCGTGTTAAAACCCTACTTAGCGGAGAAGAAACCTGATCGTCCCCGCCGCTCCAGCGATTCTTCCTGTCAGTCATGGCCTTTTACTCAACCACCCATTTTGCACTGCCGGGACCAGCTCTCTTCCTACTACCTGCGCCGCCTCGATCGAAGGGTGAACCGCACACATCGGAGAAAGGCGGCGACAAAAGGCGGCGATGGAACCCGAGCATCCGTCCGACACACGTAAGAGTTTAAAGGGTTTTTTGTTAATTTCACAAAAGTTGCTTGTTAGAATCACAGAAAAAGGGTTCAGAAGTGAGGGTTTAGAAGTGAGGGTTTAGAAATCATTCGATGTAGAACTGATGGGGGTTGTTGATTTAATTTTCATTTCTAAATTAGGTTTAGGGTTTAGAAATAGAGATGTCATGTTACTTATTCCCTTTGTTTTAATCTGGCACAATAAAAAAAAGGGATAATTTTTCATATACCCTTCAAAACTCTTATGGTTGTTTTAGAAAACCCCTCAAGTCTTTAATTTCTCTTATCTCTTCTAGAAATTGCACGAGACTTCATTTCAGCTTTATCTCTTCTATAGTTCTTGCGCAACTATTAAAGCTGAGCATATATGGGAGAAATTCGATTGCATAGGGGTCTCGTTGGGACTATGTATATAGGGTAAATTTCAGTTTTAGTTTTTTAAGTTGATAAAACACTTAAAACAGAGCCGACACTTTAATTTAAATGATAACTTAGCCCATGCCGACACTTTAGGAATTAGCGGCTTGTCATACCATCTGAGAACCATACCAGCTAGCAAGGGTGCTGGTCGATAGACCACAATAATTTTTTTTCTTTAATCTTAATTGAATTTGCAAGAGAATCTAGTTAGAGATGATTTGGCAATGAAGGCACGTCACATGCCTAAACCTCGAGTTCATATCACTCCGCTCATTGCTCCCGATATCTCTCATTTTGACCAGTTATAGAGCACAGCAAAGGTGTTCTTTCTTTCCATTGCATTACACGAGAGTCACCTTTTGTGCTTCAAGAGAAAGAACAAAGGGCAATTTTGTCTTTTATTTTCAAAGCATAGATAAATAGAGTTTTCATAAATTAATTTACTAAGGAACCGTAAGAGTTTTGAAGGATATATGAAAAATTATCCCTAAAAAAAAGGATCGCTTTAGAATTTCTAAATAGGCTGTTTCAATTTCTTGATTCAATTTCTGTTTCAATCTCTGTTTTAGAGATGTCAATTTCTGTTTCTAAATAGGCTGTTCTAAAAAGATCGCTTTAGAATTTCTATATTAGGTTTCAATCTTTCGCTTTAGAATTTCTGTTTCAGTCTCCCAACAATGTCACTCCTCTTTCTATCTTCCAAATCAATTTAAACTAAAATCAATTTCAGGGATCTATCCCCCAATTTAAGAGGATTTAAGTTGAAATCAATTTCAGGGAGCTATGCTTGTTTTGTCATGCTATGCTTGTTTTTTCTACAGAAATAGAAGGGTTTAGTGTTTAGAATAAAAAAATTAATTACACTTAGGATTTATTTGAAGAGAGAAGCTATGCATAGCATGAGCTATTCAGAACAAGGGTAAATATGTCAATTTATTAATTTGTCAAAAGGACAGAGATATTTTGGCTGTCAGTCGGTGGAAATTATGCAAATCAACCCTTGTGTTTATTACTTTGTGTTTTCATAATATGTTTTAGGGTACTGCTTTTTATATACCCTTCAACTTTTCTTAATAATTGATTACTATGTTAGGGTTCTGTTTTAGGGTACTGTTAAACCAATTCGAAATCAACCCTTGTAGAATTTTCATAGTAATTGATTACTATGTTATCTCATTTTATTAAGAGAATTAGAATACACGCATCGTGTCTCAAATGAGAATACATAGACCTCGCCAATGGTAGAGATACTCTTGACAATAATTAATAGAGCAATTAGTTAGTTGCTGATTACTAATTGTAATAGGGTTATACTGGTAATTAGGCACTGCAGTTAGTTACTGTTGACTGTGTTATTAGTTAGTGATGGCAGCTCTTGTAATTAGATGTGATCTTAGGAATAGCTGCTGCCTATATAATAGCTGAGCCACTCTTGTAAGGATTTTTCAAGATAATAATACAGATTAAAAATTCCTCTCTTCTATTTCTCTTTCCTAATAATAATATAATTCAATAATTGCATCTTTAGCTTTTTGTTTGAAGCCCTTTGATTGCCCTTTGATTTTTATTTTCTTTTATAAATCAACTAAGAAATTGACACTGTATTGACCGTAGTTTAAGAAATTTACCCTATGTTTTAATTGTTGCATAAACTAATGGTACGGACGAAGATTGCTCCCAGTTTTTTGTACTTCAACGTCGAAAATCTCCGAGGCTAAATCCTAGCCCAAGTATGACAGCTGCTGCCCAGTCACAGCAGATGCCCCCGCCCCCACCCCAGCCCCCGCCCCTATCACCGCAACCCTTGCCGGCCAAAACTGCAACCGCAACCACCACCCGCAACCCGCAACCCCAACCCGCAACCGCAACCGCAACCGCAATATGCAATCAGCAACCGTCACTGCCACCGTCATCGCTGCTGGAGGCATCCCACCCCCTTCTGTCACCAGCTCAAACCAAGGAGTACCCAGTCCAGCTGCCACCGCCTCAACCAGATCCTCGTGCACAGTCCCGGAAAAAGCGAAAAACTGACAAGTTGAGCACAATGGTGATCCGTGAAGTCAGGAGATCGAAGAGGCTAAATCCACTTGATGATGAACCGGGTCCCGATCCCCCGCCAGTTCATGAAACAGAGGTATCGGCCCGACTGTGGTTTGGCCCAGGTCCGCCCCCCCTCGTGCCAAGTCCCGGACTCGGGCCGAGACAGCTGCTGCCCAACCGACTCTGGCCGAGACAGCTGACGCACAACCGACTCTGCCCGAGACAGTTGCTGCACAACCTACTAATGCTGAGACAGCTGCTGCCCAGTCCGGGACTCGGGCCGAGCCAGCTGCTGACGAACAACCGACTCTGCCCCAGACATCTGCTGCACAACCTACTGATGCCGAGACAGCTGCTGCCCAGTCCGAGACTTGGGCCGAGCTAGCTGCTGATGCACAACCGACATGGGCCGAGCCAGCTGATGCTGATGCACAACCGGCTGATGCCGAGACAGCTGCGGACCAGTCCGGGACTCGGGCCGAGACTGACGCTGCCCAGTTCGGGACTCGGGCCGAGACAGCTGCTGCCCAGTCAGGAGACAGCTCCCCTCGCCCACATACTCACTGGTCACCGTCTACTGACTGGTCACCGTCTCGGTCCGAGACAGCATCACAGCCCCAGTCAGGAGACAGCTCCCCTCGGCCTCTTGACGAAGGGGTGTATACCGATGATGGCAGCATTAGGTGCCGGAATCGTCGGACCCTCCGTAGCTGTCCTGATGCTTTTCAGGCCTGCGGGAGAGAGCTTGACGAGTCGGCAGCTCAAGAGACGGCTGACAAGAAGAAACATCTGTAATCTTTAAAATGATAAAAGTAAAGAAAATTTCTACCTTTTCAAACCAATGAATTAGCAGCTTTTTTGGTTCCATGCTTAATCTTTTGTTAAATTTCCAAATATTGCAGATTAAATCTTTGCTTTGTTATTGGTCAGGAAATGTAAAGGTAGCAGTACAAGAGGCAATTGAATATTGGATGCCCGTGGTGGAAGATGCTATACCGCTGGACCACTATATGCCCCTGGAGATGACGCTGTATCAGCCTCCAGAGTCACCACCGCAAACATGAAACTCGACAATAGTCAATTTTTGTACTTAGCATATTACCTTAGCCCCATGCAGTGTGGCATAGTTATTTCGTCTTTAGCATATTTTTGGAGTTTAGATGTAGCTAATCTTGGCTGCTTAATATGCTTCTATGTTTACTTGTTATTTTGCATGGATATATGGATCACCAGGTCTGTGGTGATATAACTGGTTGCTACTTGTAATTATAATTTCATTCAATGGAATGGGCTTTTTGCCTCTTTTAAAAAAAAAAAAAAATTTCCCAATAATGTTTCTCTACCACCTTTAAAAAGATCACCCCACGGCCAACACAAGATGAGAAGCTTTGTGCAACTTTTGCTGCTCCAACCTGTAAGTAATATATTTTGTTTGTGAGTTTAAGTTTCGATCCGATTAGTATTGGTGAACTTGAAAATACTATATTTTTCTTCACGTTATTGAAAAATTTAATACTTTCTGTGTTCGATAAAATTTCCTGAACCAAAATAGTTCAAAAATCAAAATTGTCAATTATTGCAGGAAGATGCGTAGAAGGATATAGGTTTGCTAGATAGTTGATTATCCGGTCATGGAGTCTAAGAAATGTGTCATTGCGTGTTAAATATATTTTATAAATTAGTGTGTCATTGTTTCAAAGTAATTTATATTTAATTTTCTGTTATGAAGTCAATTAATTTAATGTGTATCTAATTAATATATGAAATTAATTAACATTCATTCATTGTAGATCCATAGATAGGCACTTAGATTATTAACTTATTTAGAGTAGACTTCGCACTTAGCACCTTATATGATCAAAACATATATTTTGCTTACCATCTTGCATTTTTAGTCTCATCAGAAATATATATTTTGCTCACAAAATTGAGGTTGTATTTTCTTAAATTAGTGTGTCATTGTTTCAAAGTATAATTTATATTTAATTTTCTGTTATGGAGTCAATTAATTTAATGTGTATCAAATTAATATATGAAATTAATTAACAAATTAAGTACATTCATTCATTGTAGATCCATAGATAGGCACTTAGATTATTAACTTATTTAGAGTAGACTTCGCACTGAGCACCTTATAATATGATCAAAACATATATTTTGCTTACCATCTTGCATTTTTAGTCTCATCAGAAATATATATTTTACTCACAAAATTGAGGTTGGCGACAACCAAGTAACACTTCTTATTTCCGTGCATATAGCATTACTTATCAAGTGTATCTAATTTTTAGAGGTATTTTTGAAACTTAATACAATTATAAATTGACAAAAATGCATTATAACACCTGTTATCTTCCACTAACCCTAAAAAAAAAAAACACCTGTTATCATATTCTAGTTTCTGACTTCAATTTGTGCTGGATTGTTGATACTAGGTACTGCGGTACTGGGGCAGGGGCGAAATTAGGATATTGGTCAGAGGTAGGCACAACATATTGATAAGAGTAAAATTATTTTCTCCTGATGAATTGGAGTGGAGTAGCAGATAGGGATCTAAAAAAATCATGGCACGACACGTGTGTCGGTTATGTGTCGTGACTCACATATCCTGTGTCTTGTGACCATTCACGTGACATGACTATCTTTAAAAAATTTGGCACGACACGGCACGCCACGCGAAAGATTTTGTCACGATACGGCACATGGTCACGTGAGTCACATGTAATTAGGACTGTTGGATCTTGACCGAATGATGAATCTTAAAAAACTAACCTAAATTATGAAAAATATGGTTAACGTGATCAAACGTAACAAACGTGATCGGTCACTTTTGGACACGTAATGTGTGGTCACGGCGTGATTAACGTGTTGTGACCATTCAATGACCATCCTTTCAAATTTGGTCACCGCACGACACGTGATCCAAATCACTGCGTGACTAGTCCCAGCATGATACATATTTAGATCCCTAGTAGCAAAACTCTTTTTATAACGATTATTCTGAGTGGAGTAGCGAATCAAACCACGTCTATTTTTTCTTTCCTTTTTTTATGAAAATCAGTCTGGACTGACTTTCTTTTCCGCACAATATTCTTCTACTGGGTCGTACGTGGAATAAATTCAGAAGTTGGCCTTAATTATTTCCATCCAAAAGTAAACACAAATATAAAATATCACTGGGTCTAACAAAAATTTCAAATTCTAAAATAAACACTTACCTACCCCTGATCCTCTTTTAGTCCGCCACTGGGTACTAGTACTATATTTGCTAATTTGTAGGTTTAAACTTAGTTTTTTTTCGGGTGCTTTGATGAGTTTTGAGCGTGGTACGGTCTATCTTAAAATATGTGTGTCAAGTATATCGTAGCAAATAATATGTTGGACGTCTGGATTATAAATTATTATTTAAAAAAAATTAAGCGGTTCAACCAGTTGATCTATTGATCCGACCAATAAATCGTTAATCCGAAAATTACCGGTCCCGTCCGGTTTTAATTGATAACATTGCTATAAACAATGGAAGTACAAACAAAATCCGAAAAGTATTTATATTTTATTATTAAAAAATTTATACCTGATACATGAAAAGACTGAAGTCGGTAATATCTAGATCCTGGCATTTTGCTATGATTGTATAAGTTATAAAATAAGTACTGATTTTCATCCCTTGGATGTTGTCAATAACTTATCATTTGATAAGCGCCTGAATTAATTCTAACCGTCCGATTTGATAATATGGTTTAGCTAAGCCAATATGATTTTTTTTCCTTGTAAAGGATCTATTTTTTTTCGTTATTTGCTTCATATTAAAAACAAAAGAAGAAAATGTTGCAAATAAAAAAACCAGGCTAATTAAAAATAAACAAAGCACCAAATAAATTTGCCTCCAATGCATCCTTGTACTATTAAATATATATATATTTTTTTTAAATTTGGCAGTGGCTACCAAGATGTATTAAATAAAGTTGATTACAACATTCATTCCTATGAGATCATGACTAATCGATATAACAGCACATAAATCTTATCAGCTGATGGCCTGACCCCCCCCCCCCCCCCCCCCCCCCCCCCCCCCCCCCTACATATTGTTGGTTCTCCTTGCAACGTTTAAGCCATATCTCTGCATCTTGCAATGCCCTTTTTATGGTTGCCGACTACCGACAACGGATACATTGATAAAAAAAAAATATATTTACAAAGTTTTAAGTATACAAATGGCCGCCCCCACTACTTATACATTAGGGCATGCATTTGTCTCATTCGCAACCTTTCGTTGGAATCAAACTAGCTAGGCTATCAAATTAAAACACTGTAAATGTACCCTAGACGCTCACCCTCCATTTCTTGATCTCAAGTCTGCCAGCATCTTTTGCAAACAAGATAATTAATATAAAACAATTTTAGAAGTCAACCCTGCTGCAGCACTAAATGTCTTTAATATGTAGGTGCACGACATAAGAAAATGATATGATAACGATAAGCAATAATTCGCATTTGTTTGTAGAATCATTATTAGCCGTAAACGTGAAAGAGAGTGTGAAAAAACTTGATTTGATATTATCTTAACATGTAGTGTGTTTTATGACTTTATCTATAAGGCAGTGCACATTTTGATCACCATCTTCCTTTTTCTTCTTTCATTTTCCTTTCAAC
The DNA here is from genome assembly GCA_025461045.1 of Carex parvula. Taxonomy (NCBI): domain Eukaryota; kingdom Viridiplantae; phylum Streptophyta; class Magnoliopsida; order Poales; family Cyperaceae; genus Carex; species Carex parvula. The sequence continues at coordinate 286,332 of JAJGRW010000416.1, forward strand.
TGAGCTTAGTTTATTTATTGTTCTACCATTCAAAATTCCCAATATCGATCCCATCAAAATACAAAATACATAATTCTCCCATTCAAACATAAAGTCTTACTTACCTCCCATTTATTATTAATCCGAAAGTTTTGAAGTATAATTCATCATTTATCTTTTATTAAAAGTTTAAGTATCTAATTTACCCTTCTTTGAAATGAACATGTCCATTATATTCTTGCCCCCCTAAAAAACATAAAAGATATAATAAAATAGAGAAACATAGCCCAATACAACTTATCTTTTGAGTTTTGACTTTTGATAGTCCACTACTGATTAACTGAGTAGTAGGAATATGAAGTTGGCATCATGACAGTCGACTACTGATTCGTGCTGGCAGCTTCCCTAAGGTGCCAACCCAGATCTATCAATATTCACCAATTTGATTGAAAAGTCTGTTAGTTCAAATTGGAGGGGCCCATAGAAGGATCAGCGACACTTATTTGCAAATTATGATATAATATAGTCCAAATTTTCTGGTAAAGGTGCAAGAGGCATTGATTCAGATGACACTTATTCTCTATTGGTTTTGTTTGAACGCCTCCACAGAGATGATGATCAGGATTTCAGGATTGTGATTTTTGACCATACAGCTCATGTGCAGCTCATACGTACCAATCAACGACATTGTTATTAAGCAAGACGCCAAGACCTTATAATTACATCTTAAAAAACTAAGCAGCACATGGAAGTTTGCAAAGTGAAAATGAAAAACTAAGATGCTTTCATTAAGGAATTCTGATCCAGTGCATACCTGACTTAGTATAATGAGACCTGAGTCGTCATTCTTAATCCGGTACGAATCTCAAAACAGACCTTCTGTATCTAAATAGGTACTGTATTACTTTTGACCCAGCTGGAAGTATTGTACTCAGTTCGGTATCTGAGAGGATTCAGACTCTTCATTGGAACTAGTAGCCTCTGGAATCAAGATATGTTTTCATCAATTTTAAAATGAAATAAAGAGTCAGAGGAAGTAGAAGTGTCATACTCAATGAATATGGTATGAATCGGATGGATGCATTTTTCGTATTCGTACTCATTCAAATTAATCTTGTTTTTATTTGTATTTTGTTCTTATCCGTTAAATATTAACTTTATTCTTACCATACTCTTACTCATTAAGATAATTAGCGGTAATGAAGGATTGATGAATAATTATCGAATCAGGTTGTGGGGCCGTGTATTTGGATCCTCAAAGACTCGTTTTTTTTGCGTCAAATGCTCAAGTTTAAAAACATATTTCTTGGAGTGCTGCCTGGGAAATAGGGAATGGAAGGTCGATATCGTTTTGGTACGATAATTGACACGGTAGGTCGATCAGATTTTTTAAAAATGGGTTGCCTAGACCTTTAAATCAGTGTGCATCTTTAATAAGAAGTTTGGAGCAACTTATTGATTCCTATTGGGACAGTTCTGAACAGGTCTTGTTTTACTGATGACAATGATTTTTTTGCGATGGAGGACAGGTAATGGGGATTACACGCGCGACAGGGTCGGTGTATAAAGCCATGGTGTCGGGGCGGTGGATCAGATGGGGACATATGTTCATTTGGAGATGTCATGCTCCAATCAACGTTAAGATTTTCGTTTATTTGACGCTTATAAAGAAAGAATCTTAACTCATGATTGGAGAGGAGAGAGATGAATTGTGACATGCGGTGTGTGGTTTGCTATACTTGTTTGATCGAAACTCCTTTACACCTTTTATTTCTATGTCCTTAATTATGCCAAATAGGTTTGGGACGCGTGTCAGGTGTAAACAAAATCTGTTTCAGGTGGGGGATACGGTTGAGGAAACATGGAGAAAGTCTAGAAGATTATGCGCCTCGCATGACAAGAAGGGAAGAGGGGAGTGGGCTACGCGGTTCATTTGCACAACGTGGTGGCTTTGGAGACAACGGAATCAAAGAGCAAAGCGATCTCTGGCTGAAGTGCTGCACGGGTGAAATGCTGCACAAGACCGGTGTAGAGTAAAATATTCGGAAATGAGCTCACTACAAGGAGCAGTATCCGCTGTACCGACAGAAATATATTTTTTCTATTAGCGACGGAAGTATCCACGAAGGTATACCGACAGTATCCCTCGCGGATAGTGTCCCATTCTTGGCTGCTGCTGCAGCTATTTTTGGGTTTTGGTAATTGCTGTTTAGGAGTATAAACGTAGACGTGTATGTCGTCCATTGCATGGTAGCCACTACCATGTAGTCTCAAAAAATGAAAAAAATAATTATTGAATAAATTGATAACTTATATAATTTAATTTAAAAATATATCAAATAAATATATTAAACACATTATAAATATTAAATACTATTCAATCCATTATTTTCAAAATATAAATTATTAATAAATAAAATGATAAAAAATGTTATATAAATCAATATTGTCATCAATTACTAATTAAAAATAATATAAAATGTAAAATAATTTTTTTCATAAATTACTAAATAAAAATTGTATAAATCAACATCATCATCATAATAATAATAATAATAAATATTATACAGTTATATGTACAAATAAAAAATTATTAAAATAGAAATAGAGTGTTCTTAAGCTCACCAAGTTCCTTTGTGAGCTTAATTCAAAAACCTATTGAATTGACTTCAAACGATACATTCAAACCGTTGAAACCGATCTACTTCATGAGTAATGAGTTTACATGTCAAATTTATAATTTTCGAACTAATTTAGTATAAGTCAAGCGGTAAAAAAAAAGATGGTTTATAAGTTAATTTTAATGTGTTCATTTTTCATTATTTTTTGACTGCTTGACTTTATATTAAATTAGTTTGAAAATTTATAAATTTGACATGTAAACTCATCACTCGTGAAGTAGATCGGTTTCAACGGTTTGAATGCGTTGCTTAAAATCAATTCAATGGATTTTTGAATTAAGCTCACAAAGAAACTTGGTGATAAAAACACCCTAGTTCTACTCAAATTATTATACATAATTATATATTTATCAATTATCATATAATGTGACAGGTATCTTATTTTAAATAACAGCATGAGTAATAAGAAGACAACAATTACAAATAGTACCGTGTTTTGTTACCAGACCAACATCAAACTGTTTTTATGAGCAAACTCTCATCATATGATTTGTAAGACTAAACAATGCACGGCAGATCGAGAGATGCATGAAATTTTTCTTTGCCTATCATAAGTGTGCCATTTCTTCCGTTCTCTACATCCAACATAATAAGCATATAAAAAGTCCATATACATACAATAAGGTTATCTAATATATAATGATGAACAAAATAAGCTATACAATAAGGTTAATTAATACTAAAAATAATAACACGTAAAACAGAACAGAGGTTGCACAGCTGGCGCTCTGCATATATAATCACGGAGAAAGAGACGAAGTGTTGCAAATTAAATGAACGTGTCCATTTAAAAATAGAGCAAAACAAATATTTCAACTATTAAATAGAACTAAATGATTAATAAAAATTTCAGAATTTCAAATTTAAAGAACATAAAGTAAATAAGAAACTATTTTAATTTAAAAATGAAAAGTAAGATATTTAAGTATTTTGATGGAAAAAATAGACAACTTAGAATATTTCAATAGATATACAAACAATTTCCCTTTTTTATTTATCTGTTCTCCTATTATCTCTAGAAACTGCTAACGAGATGATTGTGCAATATGATGCAATCATTACTCTTGATACAGGAGTAGTTATAATACCTACAAAGTGTGATCAAAGATATATGATTCCAATAAATGTAACTTTTATTTTATTTTTCTCCTGCTCTATACTCATTGAGCATTTTCATATTTTTTTAACTTTTTTATTATATCTTAATTTAAATTCATCAATAAAATATAAAATTAGAGGCCCGACTTACAAATCATGAAAAGGTAAAGGTTTAAACCAATGTTCTAAATAGCGCGCTATAGCGCCGCTATAGCGCCGCTATAGCGTTTTTGGACCCCAAACGCTATGCTACGACATCAAAATGCGCTATTTGCGCTACGGCCGCTATAGCGGCCGCTACAGCGCTATAGCGGTCCGCTACAGCGCTATTTGCGCTATACAATATGGGTTTTTTTTATTTTTTATTTTTAAGCAATTTATATGGGTTTTAAATAAAGATAAAAAAAATCTCAAACCGAAATTGAATTTGTTGCTACTTGCTACAAATAAATCAATTTGAAATTGGGAATAGAAATTGAAATTTGAATAGAAAAAAAGTCCAAACCGGAATTAAAATTTGAATAGAAAAAAAAAATAGATTATGTCATGAATCATGATACTTAAGATATTTTTAATAGGAAAAATCGATAGTTTATGATATTACTATGGATATTTTGAACCGCAATTTGGACTTTGTACGGGTTCAATATGAATATTATAATTTCTTAATTACTTTGGTGTTATTTATTGTTCTATGAGACCTTAGATAATGTTGATATTTAGTACAAATATTGAATATACGAAATGTAAAAAAAAAAAACGCTATTTGGAATAGCTTCCGCTATAGCGACGCTATTCGCTATAGCTTTTTTTTTAGCCTTCCCGCTACGACGCTATAAACGCTATTTAAAACCTTGGTTTAAACAATGGAAATGTGTAGCCCTCATAAGTCCAGCCATACAATCTCCCCTGCTTTGCCAAGGAGTGCCACCTCATTTTGTGTCCTTGGAATGCTTAGTAGGCAGTACTTGTTGACATTAATTTTCAGAATAACCTAAATTGACATCTACCGATCAATCAAATATTTAAGACAACACAAAAGATATCTAAATTGAACACTTAACTAAGACTCAATCGTACATTATCAATTTAAAACAAATTAAGCATGAATTACACTAACCAGGCTTCGAAAATATTAGATTTCAGTTTATACTTTGCTTTTGAACTTTTAATCTTGTTTTATAATTTATATAGTTAAAACAGAAGTGAGGGGAGAGGGAAAATTTTGAGTTTTAAATAGACATTTGTTAATAAATATGTAGGAAACATATATAGTTTGATGTTTATTTTAAAGTTAGTGGTTTTAAATGTCTATGATCACGCGAAATGCGTGATGGGGCTAATAAAATTTATAACCCAGTTTGCTATCGAGTCAAATTACAAGTGCATAATCCTATCGAGTAGTATAAACGAGTGTCGATCCGCAGGAAATAAGATTTAAGGTCTTGAGCGATTAAATCACAATCTTTCGAAAAGCTAGACAAAATCTGAATATCAAAGAGTTATTTTTTTTATCAATGTATTTGGCGAAAATTAAAAGTAAATAAAATAAAGATAGGATGTGAATTCCTAAGGTTTTGATACAACGTTGTTACTTCAATCCGTTTTGATTCTTACCTTATTTAATTTTGGTTTTCAGTTATTGTATGAGGGTTTTAATCCAATTAATGATTACCGCTTTCGCCTAACAACCACCCTACTAATTAAGAGATCTCGTTAAGGCTTGTTTTGACTAGTGCAAGGAGATCTGTGACTAGCCCAAAAAAATTCAGATTCACTGTTAGGTACGTCGCCATATTATCTTCGTCATGTTGGGTGTCCCCATAGTAAGGCACAACAATGCGACATTCGTTTGCTAATGTCGAGACTCTCATGTATACTTTTGTTGATCCAACTAATGGTATTTCCGGTTAAGGTTTCCACCACTAATCTACTATTTTTGTTCTCCCTTATCCCAATTCGATAAGTCCAAATTAAGATGACTAACTTTCCATGTATGGCCATCACATGACGGTCTAGACTAACGAGCAAAATCAAGTAAGATAGAACATAAAACTCAAAAGCATCCAACAACAAAAGGCTAAACAATGATCAAATAGAAGTATATATTAAAGCATCATGATTAACAAGGTTTACTGCCAACCCTAAGAATCTAAACTTAGCCGCTGAACGTCATGTTTACAAAGAGATAAGAGAAAGATACAACCATACACGAAGTAACCTCGTACTTAGTCTCTACACACTCCTCTCTTCTCACTTAAGAAAATTTTAAAACCAAAGATACAAGGATATGTTTCAGTTCAGCCCAGAGGACTTATTATTGCATAGTTTCGCTAGGGGTCTATTCATAATAAATGGTTATTCTAAAACACTCTCAAACTTAGAAGACTTTGCAAAATTATATTACTTCATAATAATTTTCTTAAGGTAACAATTTTTTATCAACATTCATGGTTAGCAATTAGTTATTCACTTTGAGGTCACTAGTTATTTTAAAAATTCAGAATTTTTGGTACCATACTCAATTGTTTAAACCCTAGTCTAAATCAATTCAAGCAATTCCTATTTGATTACCTACATGCACGCTACTCCTAAATTAATTTATATGCTCCTACAAATGCAAAATGCAATTCTACATGCATGCTAGATCCTTAGCCCTTCATCCTATCCCTCAAAGTTATGCTTAAGGAATAATCGTGACTAAGTAAAACTGCTAGCAAAGAAAAAAAATAAAGGTCCTACATGCCATGATCCTAGATACAATGCAATCCTAAAACTAGGTTTCCTTATCCCTACCTCCATGCTTAAAATTTAGCATTGTCCTTAATGCTTCAAATTAATCAAAAAGAAGTAAAGATAAGAAAGATCTCACAGATTATTCATCGGGATGGTGGGGTGGTGGTGCGAATGGAATGTGTGTGATGTATGAAATTCCCTTCGAGAGACAATATTTGTAGAAGTTTTCATACACCTTTTCATTCTTTCCATGTAATTCTCCAAGTATTGCGTGCATTTCTTTAGATTTTCGATCATGTTGGTGGCATAGCGCGAGCTTGGGCTGGGATGTCTTGGTTGATCAATTTCTTGAGTGGTCTCTTGATCCCAGCCGGTGGGCATGATAGTGTGCATTGATTGTGTGCTTGCTTCATTGATGTTGCTACTTGGAGGGATTAGGTGCCTCACAAAGGCAGTTGTTTCATGGATTGGTTCACTGTTTGTCTCCTCCATTGGTTCCTCTTCAACTGAAATGAGGTCGCTCCTTGCTGGATTTTCATTTTTGGATTCGTATCCGAATTGGAATGAGCCTTTGTCGGTGCCCAAGTGCATGGTCATGCCTTCGCTAATTTTCAGTGTGTAGTTGATATCTCTTGTCAATGTCTTGAATGTGGCAAGGATGTGGTTGTTGTTGACTAGGAAATTGATGTTGAGGTGAGTCAATCCGAACACTTCTTTCTCTCCTCCTAGGCCCAATTGGTGGTAATGCACGATGAGGGTGACGGAAAGCTCAACTGTGATCACATGGTTGTTTTTCTCATCATCAGCCACCGCTTTTAGATGGTGAATGATGTGATAGCCAAGATGTGGTTGGTGTTTGATCTCATGAGATAGATGTCCATCTCCTTGACTTCCGTGTTGTCTTCACCTGTTGGGAAAATTGAATTTAAGAGTATGATATGGATGTATCTTAATTCAATGCTGGTGATGAGGCGCAAGTATTTTTGATAGACATTCCTTTAGTCCATTGCAATGTTCTCTCAATAATTCATGCACTTCAATCGCGTGCCAATCTCTGTTTCACCATTATAAGGGATTGAAAGAGCGGTGCAAAACTCCTCTATGGTGATCTCATAAGGATGGTTGTTGAGACGGTACTTGATCTTATCGCCTTCAATTTGCAAGGTTGAGAGGAACTTCATGGTGACCTTGTAGACCTGAGGTTTGTTGCAAGATCCCAGAGGTTGATGTTGTTGAGAGACACCCTCACATAGTCATGGCTCTTTGAAAGGTGGCTGGAGCGTTACACAACCCAAAAGGCATCCGTCGGTAGGCAAAGGTTCCATATAGGCATGTGAATGTGATTTTATCTTGATCTTGAGGGTGAATTGGAATTTGAAAGAAACCGGAGTATTAGTCGAGGTAACAAAAGTATGAATGCTTTGTGCTTTGCCAATCGCTTCAATAATTGATCAATGAATGGGAGAGGATAGTGGTCTTTTCTTGTTGCTACGTTCAGTCATCGTTAATCAATGCACATCCGCCATCCTATAACAACTCTTGCTTGGAGCAACTCATCGTTATCTCATTTCACAACTGTTGTGCCCTATTTCTTTGGAACAACTTGAACAGGGCTCATCGTTGTGATTGAGTCTTCGTTGTGGTTCTCGTGAGAGTTTGTGATCTTTTTAGAGCAGAATTATATGCATGCAGATGGTTGGGCTCAGGCCTTTGATGCCATCAATCATATAGCCGATGGCCTTCCTGTGTTTCTTAAGTGTGTTGACGAGCTTGCTGGCTTGGACTTTGTCGAGTTGGGAACCGACGATCACTGGATAAGTTTGGTTGGGCCCTAGAAATTCATAGCGGAGGTTAGATAGAAGGGGGCTTGAGCTCGAGCTACGGAGGAGAGGTTGTCTTCTCCTTTTATCTTTCATGGCTACCGACTGTATTAGGTAATACGGACTGTAGTATTTCAGATGTAGGAGATCCTTCCTCTTCCTTTAATTTGACAAGAGTACAACTCGTGCTAGTTTTAGCATGGACCATATCAAGTTCAGCGGAGGTGTGCTGGTCGAGTTGTTCTTCTTTGTCTTCTTTCTTCATGAGATCGTCCAGTTCCTCAATGCTCATGAATTTCCCTAATTCATCGAATTGAAACTCCTCTTCTTCAAATTCATCCATGATACTTAGATTGAAAGCATGATCAATGTTAGATGGGTGTTTGAGAATTTTATTTATGTCATAGACCACTTTGTCTTTTCCAACATTCAATGAAATCTTTCTATTTTTGACATCAATCATTGTTCCACATGTGGCGAGGAATGGTCTTCCAAGGATGATCAGAATTTGTTCATCTTCTTCCATGTCTATCACAACAAAATCTCCTGGTATCCAAAGTTCTCCAACTTTGATCGGGACATCTAGCAATACTCTTTCAGGATATTGAATTGATCGGTCAACGAGTTGCAGTGAAATTTGCATCGGTGAGAGTTCTCCACATCTCAATCTGTCATATACCGCCTTCGGCATTAGTACACTTGCTCCCAAATCACACAATGCTCTCTTGAGATTTGTCGTGCCAATTGTGCATGGAATTGAGAAATTTCCTGGATCTTGTAACTTCGCTGGTAATTTGCTTTGCACGAGTGCACTACACTCCATGTTGAGAGAAATTGTTGAGCATTCTTGGTGTTTGCTGTGATTTGCAAGGATCTCATTCAAGAACTTGGCACATGAGGGTATGCTTGCAATTGCTTCGGTGAAGGGGATGGTGATTTGCATATGCTTGAGTGTCTCCAAAAATCTCACGAATTGTTGTTCTATCTTGTGCTTGACTTGCCTTTGAGTGAATGACAGAGGTGGCTTATAGGATAGTGGTGCGATGTATTCAGGTTCGGTTTGTCATTCGTCTCCACCTTTAGTGTCATTTTGCTCCTCAATTGGGTTTGTCTATGCCTCAAATACAGGTGGTTCTGGTTAGTGCGACCCATATTTATTGGAATGCAGTGGCTCTGCTTGCGTCTTGTCGGAAGTTAGATCGGGTATCGGAGGTCCCTTGTAAGCTGTGCCGCTTCTCAGGGTGATGCATTTGCAAGTCTCTCTTGGATTTTCTTTCAGTTGGCTCGGAAATTTGTTTTTTTTCACGTGTGATGCTCAAGAGTTCTCTTGCCATTTTGGAGATGTGATCCTCCAAATCTTTATTGCGGCTTGCTAGATTTTCGATCTTTTGTGTGATGTTGGCTTTCGCCTTGTCTTGCTTCTCTAGAAATCTCTCCATTAATGCTGTGATGTCGGGTTGCTGTGGTTGGTTGTACTGCCTTGGCTAGTAGTTTGGTTGAGAATTGTTGTACCTCGGTTGGTAATTAGATTGTGGTTGGTAGTTCTGTTGAGGTTCAGCGGGTCTTTGATTGTTTGCATATGAGAGATTTGGATGGTTGCGGTTGTTTGGATGATACATGTTGTAGGCAGGTTGAGGTTGGAAGCTGTTATCAATGACATTTACTTGCTCTGTTTTTTTCTTAATTTTTGCTACATTTGTGCATTCATTCGTCTCATGTGCTCCTCCACAATAGCCACAGGATGTTACGGCGTTGACTACTGCTACCGTTCGTTGCTTGGTTTAATTGTTGAGTGTTATTTGCAATGCATCAATCTTTGCGTTCAGCATGGTGAGTTCGCTGACTTGGTGCATGCCAGGTGTTGTGTTCGGCTTCTTGCGCTCTAAGGTCCAATAGTGTTGGTTGATTGCAATTTCTTCAATGAGGTTGTACGCATCGTCAGGTTTCTTGTTCATTATTGCTCCTCCTACAGAAGCATCAATAGACAATCTTGCGGTAGGATTTAAACCATCATAAAAAGTTTGCACAATTAACCATCTTTCTAAACCATGATGTGGACAACACCTTAACATGTCCTTGTATCGATATCATGCTTCATACAATGATTCACCCTCTTTTAGTTCAAAATTAGTAATTGCATTTCTGAATTTTGAAGTTTTGAAAGGTGAGATATTTTGCAATGAACACGTTAAACAATTTGTCCCAAGTTTGAATGAAATTGGCCGGTAAGGAAAACAACCACGCTCTAGCCCTATCTTTAATGAAAATTGAAATAGCCTTAGCCTGATTCATCGGTGACTCCATTGATTTTGATCGTCTCGCATATTCCAAGAAAAATTGACAATTGAAGATGTGAGTCCTCGCTTGGCAATCCTCCAAATTGCTGTTGCGACACCATGTTAATGAGAGCATGTTTGATCTCCAAATTTTGGTTTGCAACTGTTGGTGGCTTTATGCTCAAGTTGGGATCATTTGTGCGCGGTATAAAGTAGTCTCGTAGAAGTTTGGATCTCGCTGCATCTTGAACTACGTTGTCGCTAATGTTTTCTTCATATCTTTCGTCATTGTTGTTGATCGGTGGATCATTTTGAATTGGTTCGTTTGGTGGGTTATCCATGTTGAATGAATTTGAATCTCCTTCACTTTGAGCATCACGAAAAGAAGGACTTGGAGGGGTCCTTGTTGGTGAAGTAGAAGCGAATTGTCCTCTCCTACGTGCAATCCTTACAGATCTTCGTACGGATGATTCAGCCAGCGTGAAAAATCCTGAAAAGTAAAAAGTTGAAAATTTAAGAAAATCTGAAAATAAAAATAAAAGTAAAAAAATAAATTAGAAGAAAAATAAAAATGCAAAAAATTAAAAATCTAGGCGTCCCTAATTAATAGGATTTAATGGTCAAAGCAATGATGTCTTTCGAGGCCTTGCACAATAAAACGTTGTTAACCTTGATCGCGCAAAATGCGTGATGGGGCTAATAAAATTTATAACCTGGTTTGCTATTGAGTCAAATTACAAATGCATAATCCTATCAAGTAGTATAAACGATTGTCGATCCGCAGGGAACAAGATTTAAGGTCTTGAGCAATTAAATCACAATCTTTCGAAAGGCTAGACAAAACCTGATAATTAAAGAGCTGTTGTATTTTATCAATGTATTTGGAGAAAAATTAAAAGTAAGTAAAATAAAGATAGAGATGTGAATTCTCAGAATTTTGGTACACCGTTGTTACTTCAATCCGCTTTGATTCTTACCTTATTTGATGTTGGTTTTCAGTTATTGTATAAGAATTTCTAATCTAATTTAGTGATTACTGCTTTCTCCTAACAACCACCCTCCTAATCAAGAGATCCCGTTAAGGCTTGTTTTGACTAGTGCAAGAAGATCTGTGACTAACCTAAAAGAATTCAGACTTCACTGTTAGGTATGTTGCCCTATTATCTTGGTCATGGTGGGTGTTCCCATGGTAAGGCATGACAATGCGACATTCGTCTGCGAATGTCAAGACTCTCATGTATACTTTTGTTGATCCAACTAATGGTATCTCCGGTTAAGGTTTCCACCACTAATCTAGTATTTTTATTCTCCCTTATCCGAATTCGATTAGTCCAAAGATGACTAACTTTTCATGTGTGACCATCACATGACGGTCTAGACTAACAAGCAAAATCAAATAAGATAGAACATAAAGCGCAAAAATAATCGAACAACAAAAGAGTAAACAATGATAAAATAAAAGTATATATCAAAGCATCATGAGTAACAAGGTTTACTGCCAACCCTAAGAATCTAAACTTAGCCGCTGAACGACATGTTTACAAATAGATAAGAGAAAACTACAACCATACACGAAGTACCATCCTACTTAGTCTCTACACACTCCTCCATTCTCATTTAAGAAAATTCTAAAACCAAAGATACAAAGATATGTTTCAGTTCTGTCTAGAGGACTTATATAGGAATGGAGGGGCGTCTGGAGATGAGTGGAGTCCAAGTTATCTGATATGGAAACAGCTGGCATAGTTAATTCACCAAAGGTCGTCTTGGGTACGGTCCGTATTGGCTAATACATACCGTACTCCCACTGTGTCGCTAAGAGAGTTAATGTGTATTCGGCCATCTTTGGTCCGTATTAGCTAATACGGTTCGTACCAGAGCCTTAGTCGATGAGCTGCGCTTTTCCAATCGATCCGATTCTTGCTCCAAATGATGTAAAATGACCCCAAAACATGATTCCTGTACTAAAACACAAAGTAGGGCAACAATAGCCTTTTTCATGGATTAATTAAATATAAATGTGAGAAAATAAAGAAAACCCTAAGCCAAAACCCTACGTAATTCACTATCAAAATGAGCTTGATCAGTCTACTAACAATTTCATTGATAAAAATATATTTACAACGGATCAAATGACCATAATTTCTATATCTACTCTTTTATTCTCGTGAAATCATCTAAACTACAATAATCTTCTAATCCTACTTATATTCACTCTTAATCATCCTAATATCTTAATTCTCATCTCGCTCCACGATCGAATCTGCTTCTTCAACTGTTGCCGCGCTCCACGACTGGATCTGCTTCTTCAACCGCCGCTGCGCTCCACGACTGGATCTACTTCTTTGAATTGCCCAAAATCGCTTTCTGCGAAAGAGCGAAAAAACGTTATATTGATAAGTCTCTTTTGCCTTTTTGAATTGAGCTTTCTTGTTTGATGTTTATAAAAAAAAAAAAAAAAGGACATTCCAGAAAATTTCTCTTCATTTATTTTTTGTTGTCATTTGCAAAGATTTTTACTTTTATTAATAACTTTGAAGAAAGAAACAAAATTTTCCGTGATTTATTCTTTGTTGTCATTTGTAAGTTGTAACGATTTTTCCTTTTTCATAGAAACAATGTTAGTTAATAAATATTGATTTTTTTCTTAAATAAATCATCCTTAGCAACACAAACGGATAAATTATTAGTATCAACTAAAAATAAAAGAGGAGGGTTCAAATAAATCTATTTTTTATATTTCTAATAACAAGATTTAAAAACTTATATGTCAAATAAAACCGTTAGATGTGATTTATATTATTTTCTCTACATGTACATAAAACAATTATCACTTTTTTTGTTTTTGTATGAATCAATAAGTTGAAAAATTAACGTCTATAATTTATCCAAATTAATTTATTTTTGCAAGTTCTTGATACTAATCAAAACAAAGTTGAAATATTTTAATCTTTTATATGTGTATAGAGAAAAAATATAGATCAAATCTAATGATTTTGTTTTAACATTTGAGTTTTAAATTGTGAGTTATTAACATTTAAAAAATGAAAAATACAATGAAGGCCCAAAAAAATAAAGATATTTGAACCCTCCTCAAAATAAAATTACTTAACAATATTGACTTTTTCTAAAAATAAACTATCATAGTAATTAACACACAAGCAGATTGCTAGTATTAATTTTTTAAATGACAACATGACAAAAGTTATAGGATATTGATTATGTCTTATTCAAATTTAACAATTCTGAATATTTGTGAAAAATAAAATTTCAAAAACCTATTTCTAACGAATCAATAATCTAGAGGTCTCATATCAGAAATTCATATCACCTAAGATAACAGAATATTTTTGTTTCAATTCCGACAGTTTGATCAGAATTCGCAATAATATTAAAAGAACTTCGTACATTACATTTAGAACTGAATTTATCTGAATTTTAATCGGACAGTCCGAATCTAAACAAAAATATTCTATATTTCTGTTACCTCAGATGATATGGACTCTCATATCAGTACCCATTTAAGCTTTTCATGTGAACGCAAGTATAGAAAAAGAACAATTGCAAACAAAGTGGGAACATATTAGCGTCTGGGCATAGTAACAAAAAGCGATCACGCGTTCATGTGTTGTAACTGTCGAGTAAATCCGATCTAATATTACGACTCACGAGAACACCTTTGATCGCCGGCCGAGAAACAAATACCAATCCCACCCGCAACAGAATCATCTCCGGCCCGCCACGTATTCCACTACTGACCCTCCTTTCAAAAGAACTCGCATCATTTTCCTTTCTTTATCGCTATTTTTTAGGCTTGTATCTTTGTTGATAGGGCCACCTGGATACAGTGAGTCACCGACCCGAATAAACGAGGCCGCCAATGAAAGCATAATTGGTCCCAAGTTTTTTGAACCGTAAGAGCATTTTCTTTCTTTATCGCTATTTTTGAGGCTTGTACCTTTGTTGATAGTGCCACCTAGATACAGTGAGTCACCGACCCGAATAAACGAGGCCGCAAATGAAAGCAGAATGGGTCCCAAGTTTTTTGAACCGTAAGAGCATCTCCATTGATGCAATTGATTTGCAATTGCTATACAGTTGTTTTAAAATTTTGTTGTTTCTAATTTCAAATGTGCTGCATCGCTGAAATTGATTGTAATTTATTTTGACCAATCAATTAGTCGTGTCATTTGATCAATGAATTAACCAATCAATTAGCCAGCGTGTTATTAAGAAAACATTTTCTTTTAAAGTGAACTTGCTAATTAAGAAACTGTAGTACATCACAGCAATTATATTAGCAATTTAAAAGAAATCACAGTTGTAGATGCTCTAAGATATCATTTGAGTAAAGGTTGGAGGACAAATTATTCTATTTAATATTCATAAAAAGACTGTTATGTTCGGATTTTAAATCTGCAACTTCCTATACGGAGAATATTATATTTGTTACTATAACAAATACTGGTTCTCGAATCGTAAGATATAATTATAAGGAAGCTACTAACTACCCCCGAACACCAATCCTCGAAAATTTCCGGACTCAACTAAAAAGTGTCTGTAAACTATTTTAACAAATTCGATAAACATCTTCACGTAATACTATAAAGCTGTACACTGTACACCTGTAAACTATAAACATGTACACTGTACACATGTATATTGTCTTACACCAGTTTTATCTCCGGGCCTTCAGTCTCCCAAATGTCTCCGTGTCTTAGTTAGTGCGCATTCTCCGTTTGTAACGAACATAAGTGGTCTCTACTAACTAACCTACGTAAATATCTTCCATTTTTGAATTTGAACTTTCCTTCCCCCGGGCTCGTTGCTTCCTTAATGGTGATTTTGAAGCAATTTTGAGGCAGTCTCGCATCTCTCGCTTTCGCGAGCTCTCTTCTCAACTCTATGCTCATATTCTTCCATTTTATTTCAATTTCTCATCTCTAATCATCGATCTCGCCTCTCTATTAGGTAATTATCACTTTTCTCGATGTGTTTTTGTAGTTAATTGTGATTGCAATTGGAAATAATAGATCGTATCGTTTTCTAGTTGAGATATTTGCTTGATGTTCAAGATTGTTTAGTTAGTTCCAATTGTGATTTGTATCGTTTTCTAGTTGATATATCTGCTTGATGTTCAAGATTGTTTAGTTAGTTCCAATTGTGATTTCTAGTTGATATTTCTAGTTGATTTGACTCGATCTTTTTCCGTTAACATTTGCTAATATATATACTTGATTATTTTATAGTTAGAAGATGATAAATCTGGTATGAATATTTGATAGAAAAGTTATAAGTAGTTGATTCTTTTTATGTTGATTTTCGTATGAATTTGATCATTTAATTTGAGAAAATGATGGATCTGATATTAATACTTGTAGATCTTATATGTATACTTTATAGAACTGGTACCATTTTATAGGCAAAGGTATTTATTTGATTTGATATCTTATGTTTTAGTTGTACATGTTTGTTCCGATAGATATAAATATTGTATATTTAATGTTTGAATACTTAATTTGGTAGGCATAAGATCAACTCTGTGTGCATATTCTTCTTTAGGTAACATATTTCTTTTGTATTAGATGTACATGTTTGATTTGTGAGGTGTAAATACTTGATAGTTTTGATATGAATATCTGATATGCACAATCAATTGATATGGTAGGTATAAACATAATTAAACTATATTTATGTTGTATTTGATGTACATGTTTGATTTGTGAGATGTAAATACTTGTTATTTTTTATATGAATATATATCTGATATACTTAAACAATTGATATGGTAGGATAAGACAATATACATGTGTAAATATTTTCTACATAACATATTAATATAATTAAGCGTCAACCAAAGTCATTTGTAAATAAATAAATAAATTCTGGTACAATATGTTGATTAAAAATACATGCGACACAACATAAGAAAGGCGCGTAAGGGAGAAAGAGAAAAAAGAGTATGGAAAAGGCAACAATAAGAAGAAGAGATCTGAATCCCTATAACATCATTCATATTGATATGTACTGCTATTGATCTCCCAATTCTGGGCCTTTTGTTTGGCACCATGGTTGCACTACTACGAAAAACACATTTACTATCGCCCCTTCACCATCGGGTATCCTTTTGCACCGATGGTGTATGTAACCAGTGGCAGCACTGTAATTACTTTGAACATTTTACTAATTGTTCGTTCTAACCAACCGTTGACGTTGATGCCTGCCCTCCTTTGCCATCAGTTAACTTTTAAGTACAGTCAATATTGAGTGACTCTTCGACATCGGTTTGGCTTAACGGACGATGTCACTGAGGGGGCAACTTTTACCATCTGTTGTGTTACATGATCCATTGGTGTTGGATTAATCACCACTGACTAGCATCATTATTGAATCGATGGTGATATTTTTCAGTGGCAGCGGTGGTAAATAATTGGAACCTCCTAGGCCATGCAGGTACATCAATTTAACCAATGGTATTCTCTAGATATAAAAGGGCGAGTCCTTAGTAATTTTATCTCCCAGCCGTCTCCCTGTGAGCGTATTTAAAGCTAGCAGCCGCTTGCCTATGCGCGAATTTAAGGCGCTATACAATCAGCATGCCATATTAATATGTGCAAATTATTTGGATTTAAGGCGCCACCCTCTTCACATTGCTCTCTCAAGGTTAACTTTTTTTTATGTATTTATTATTTATTTTTCTATTGTTATTTTGTTAATTTTGTGTCATTTAATTTGCTGTTATTTGATTAGTTTGACCGAATTATTGTATTATTTTGTATTGTATTGTGATCCATATTGTCCTGAATATCATGAATTAGGTTGCCTTTTAGGTTGATGCCCGTTCAAAATTAATCCGTTAGGGATTAATTTTGAACATTCCCCATTTTGGAACTGCTTTTTGAATGATTTTGTCTCATCTAGGATGTGAACAAATGTAAGCTGATTTAGTATTTAAGAAAGATTCGGGTGCATTTCTCCTTATGGTTCCCACGAGTACGTATTGTTCCGTTCCGTGTCTAAACGGCCGGAGGTGGATCTTACACGTACTTGGGGAGCATAGGGGAAATGATGTCGTAAATCTGTTTACATTTGTTCACTACTGAGACGTAGCATTCAAAGAGTGGATTAGGATTGTACACCGGCCCTATATGTAAGCCCTAAATGGAAATGCCAAGACATTAATTAATCTTGTTCTTGTTTTATATATTTTTATGTGCAGATATAGATCGGAATTTGATGTATGGAGCACAACGTAATAGTCCTGAGTTTATGAAGGGTGTTGATTGTTTTATAAAATTTGCTGTGGAAAATAGGGAAAACAAGGGTTTAACAACTATTTCTTGTCCTTGTCGATTGTGTTGTAATATTAAATTGTTTGTTGACTTTATGGGTATTAAAATTCATTTGATTTGTAATGGGTTTAAAATTGGATACACACATTGGATATGGCATGGTGGAGGGTACATGAGAAATTGGGTGATGATATTGGGAAAACAAGCAATGGTACAAGTAATTTTAATATTGATTTTGAAATTGCATCTGAGGTTTCTGGTGAGGAAAATGGGGAAATAGGTGATGAAGTTGGTAATGAAGAAATTGGTATTGAAATTGGTAGTGATGATTATGATTCAGATCATAATGATGATCACAATGATGACAACTTTGATGACATGTATCTTGAGGTTGAGCAAGAATTTACGGAAAAGAAATACGAAAGATTTTTAAAGAAATTTAAAAGTGATCACCAACGACAATTATATCCCGGTTGTACGAGATTTACAAAATTACAAGCTATTTTGAGACTGTATCGTTTGAAGGCGAGTAATGGTTGGAATGATAAAAGTTTCAGTGAATTATTAGACCTCTTAGGGGAGATGCTTCCGGATGACAACGAGCTCCCAAATTCATGTTACAGAGCCAAACAAATACTGTGTCCATTAAAGTTTAAAAGTACAAATAATACACGCATGTTCGGATGATTGTGTATTATTTCGGGACCGATACAAAGATATGGCACAATGTCCAAAATACAGTGCAAACTGGTATAGGAAACCCGAGATAAATGACGAGAGTTGTGATGATTTAGACCAGAAAGGACCTTCGGCAAAAGTCTTACATTACCTGTCCGTTTTACCGAGAATTAGACATTTATTCGCAAATGCTAAGGATGCAAAATTAATGTGTTGGCATGCCAAAGGCCGAAAACATGATGAAAAATTATGACACCCTGCAAATGGTCTTCAGTGGAGGAACTTTGACAGGGACCACAAGGAATTTGGTGATGAAATAAGAAACGTAAAGGTTTGGATTTAGTTCAGATGGCGTGAATCCGCACGGTAACATGAGTAGTAAGCATAGCACATGGTCGGGTCTATTGTGTATTTGTAATCTTCCAATGTGGTTAACCATGAAACGCAAGTACATCATGATGACATTACTAATTCCAGGACCCAAGCAACCCGGAAATGACATAGATGCTTACCTTGCTCCATTGATCGAGAACCTAAAGAAGTTGTGGGTCGACGGAGTGGAGGTTTTCGATGCATATAGGAAGGAGAGATTCACATTACGAGTTGTACCACAAATGATTTCTCAGCGTATGCAAACTTATCTGGTTATAGTGTTAAAGGAGGAAAAGCATGCCATATCTGTGAAGACGAGATGGATGATTTGAGGTTAAATCATTGACAAAGACTATGTATATGGGTCATCGTAGGTTCCTTTAGCGTAATCACTCGTATCAAAGGAATAAGGAAGCCTTTAACGGAGAAATCGAGAGGTGCACTATTCGCATGCAGTTGTCTGGTAGGAAAGTGTAATTGCGGGTAAAGGATATTTCAGATGACTTTGGGAAAAAAAGAAAAGAAAGCAGTCGGCCCCGGGTACGACTTGGAAAAAGAGATCAATCTTCTAGGATTTACCCTACTGGAAGGATTTAGATGTTCGACATTGCCTTCATCTCATGCATATCGAGAAGAATGTATGTGAAAGTCTAGTTGGGACGTTACTCGGCATTTCCAATAAGACTAAAGATGGGATAAAAGCTCGCAGAGACATGAAGGACATGGGCATACAGGAAATCTTACATTCCCAAATTCTGGATGATGGCAAGACTGTGTGTATCAGTCTAGCAAGCCACACCTTGTCAAGAGAAGAGAAGAAAAGTTGTGTCGATGCCTTTACGATGTCAAAGTTCCATCCGGATATTCTGCAAATGTGAAAAAACTTGTGTCATGGATGACCTAACATTGTTAGGGATGAAGTCTCACGACTGTCATGTGCTACTGATACAATTGCTACCAGATGTAATTCGAGATATACTCCCAGAACCCGAGAGACGCACGATTTACAAGCTTTGTTATTTCTTCAATGCAATTTTTAGCAAGGTTGCGGATGTGAATGAACTTGATACATTGCAAGCTGAGGTTGTCGTCACTCTTTGTGAACTGGAGATGATTTTCCCACCGTCATTTTTTGATATCATGGTTCACCTAATCGTGCACCTGGTTCGGGAGATTAAGATATGTGGTTCGGCATTCTTGAGGTACATGTACCCATTCGAGAGATACATGGGTTTCTTAAAAGGATACATGAGAAACCGGTATTGGTCCGAGGAGAGAATCGTACAAGGTTATTTGAATGAGGAGGTCCTTGAGTTTTGCAATGGTTACATGGCCGATTTACCACTTATCGGGTTATTTGAATGAGGAGGTCCTCGAGTTTTCCAGACTGGGAAAAGAATGATGCTTAGTTGGATATAAGGGTAACAATGTGCACCATGTATAATTCTACTATTTGCCTTATATATAAACAAAAGGTGGTACTAACACCTACTGGTATTAATACATAAACTACAGCAAACATGGGGCATAGAAGATAACAACAGGGCATGGGATATGGTGATGAAATAGATCAATGCGACATGGAAGGGCTTCAAGACGGAGCTCGTAAACTGCTACATGAATACTCAGGAAATGCCTTTTGACAAGTACCCATGGATCGAGGTAGGGGTCTGGGATGAATTCGTCGCAATGAAGACCTCAGAGGCATTTCAGGTATAATTGGGGGTTCTTTTCTTTGGATTGTTGTGTTCTGATGTCATGGCGTGACAAATTGTTTTAGTTTTTTTACTCTAATATCATGTTATTATCTATTGTGTTTGGTATTTGTGGTTTTACTTAGCATTTGAACACAGTACGTAATTTCTAGTTTAATGCTTCTGGATAATATTATGTGCTATATTTTCCTGTAATGAACTGGCTTAGTATGTGTGGTTATCATTTTGTATTACTCTCATATGTATGGTGGTTATCATATCTGTCAAAAACTGGACTTTAGAATCCATTATTTTATACAAAGTTTTTGAAATTTTAAGAACTAAATAAATAAATATTTTCTAAGTCTTTAAGCAACAAAAACCGGAACATCCAGAAGAACAACACCATGTCGCACCACTTAGGCTCCTGTGGGTATGTTAGGAAAGAAGAAGCTTTCAGGAAAGCTCTGGAAGATCTTGAGAACAAGAAAACTCTAGGCGTCAAAGACGTGCCTCAGAGGTGTGCTAACTTTATATTGGCGCATGCCCACACGAGCAATGATGGGAAGGTTACCATGACTGAAGAGGCAGAAAAATTGGCTAAGGACCTGGTAAGTATGATTCATTTTTCAAATGCTAAGTTCAATACCTCATCAATGTACTTATTGTACCTTACATAATCAAAATAGAAAAAAAAACGAAAGAGCTCGGTGATGGTAAGTGGGCACCTAAGAGGCAGAAGGACTTACTCACGGCTACACTGGGAAATCTAGAGCACGAAGGCCGAACTAGGGGTCGGTGGCTTAGTTACCTTGACAGCTCAATTTCACAAGGTGAATGAACCCAAATCGAAGAGAAGACATCGGGCCTCAGACGAGGAGATTGAAGCCTTTGTTCGCGAGAAGTGGGCCACAGAGGGTGCGGTCTTGCGTGAAGAATTATCACAAGTACATGCGAAATTACTAGAGTTGCAACAACAGTCCAGTTCATCGGGGTCACAACACCCACGAACAGTGGAAGAGCCATGCTCTCTGGTGGGGCAAACGTTGGAAGATCTGCAAGTCAGCCCCCCGGGTGTCGTACAAAGCAGTGCGGGATCTACAGAAGTCAACCCCTTGGATTTTATTCAGGTAAGTCACCTCTCTTTCTTGCTGAGGGATTCTTTTTGCATTTTGCTTGGAAATCTGAAATGCGGGACGGTTAATTGAGTTGTTAAATTATCGAAATTCTTTAATGTACAAGTCGCACAACTAAAAGAAAACTAACTTGTGAAAAATAATTCATCTATGCTTTATTCTGCAGAAGTTGAGGAATTGCAATTTGACGGTCGACTTTGGTAGTGGTCCTCTAGTTGTGGCCAATGGCCGGGTCTTCCTGACCAATGATGATCTGAGGCCCTGAGGGAAACCCCTCCAACCAGGTCACATGATGGTACAGGTGGATAGGACAAATGAATAATTTAACCAAGTGCTAGTTCCCATTCCGGAAGATAATATCGTTTTCATCCAAGATACCATAGCATCATGCTCAATGGCCAAAGAAGGGGATACATTTGGAGAGGTAAAATTAATAAACCTAATTTGGTTTTGCTAACGAAAATTACTCAATAATTTGGGCTTGCTTCGGCTGAAAGAAGGGCATATCTGGAAAATAGAAATGCCTAAACCCCAAACCCTAAATTAAACTGGGCTTACTATCTTTAATAAACTTATGATAGTGATACATTCATCGTGTATATATATATATTTCAAAAACATCAATAACATGACTGAACTGGGGTATGATATGAATTGTGCAGTATGATGAAAATGATTTACAAATTGGGGCTCTTCAGTTGGCGAATGAGGTGGCCAGTAATTATGTCACGAACATGGCCGTCGAGGTGGCCGAGAATATGGCAATAGACGGTCGGCCACCACTTGTCAGTCGGACGGAGTTGGAAGAAATGGCGTTGGAATTCCAAATGCTACATGATAGATATCTTAAAGTGCCAATTAATGCAGGAGCAGGTTTCTTCTGCTCTGTAATGCTTGGAGTGTTGGGGGTTAAGGGCTTTCAGATGTCAGTGGGTTTCAAAAATATCAAGGACCTGATGACGTACAATTAGCTTGACGTCTCTATTATACAAGTCTGGACATTGTGAGTCTTCCGAATTTTAAACAGATTTATTCTTTTAGCAATTAACTTTTTTCTTGTATTTTGACAGTTGTTATTTTTAGGTATTGCAGGACAATAGTTCCTTCATATGAGAAAAACAATAATGACATTGCTTTCCTAGACGCAAATGTGATAAGGGCCACATTTATAAAGCATGACAACGCAAATTCCAGGGCGTACTTGGTTGATGCCTTCATAAAGCATCAGGATAAGAAACTTGTATTTGCACCGTACCACCAAATGTAAGATGTTAATTAATTATACTCATGTAATTTACTTAAATTACAAGTTTGTATTGATTTATTCTTTTATTACTTAAATTGTAGCGACCATTGGGTGCTTCTCGTTATTCAGCCACGTGTTATTTTGGGTATAGGAATAATTGGTCTATTTAGTACACTTTGCTTTAAATTTATAAAACTCTAAATACGCAAAGTTAGATTGAATTGCAAGCGCACAATCTATCATTGTAGTAATTATGGGTATCGATCCAAAGATAACGAGAAATATTATTTTTTACTAAATCAGTTAATTCTAAAATAGTGCAAATAAAGTAAAATGGGGGGGTTTGTTGTAAAATTGATTTTGAGTTCAATACCCGATTGAGAGTTGAATTTAAACAAAACAATTTAAAACAAACAAATAGAAAGGAGTTTGTGATTCAAATGAATAAGAGTCTAGGGGCTATCGGCATAAAATCATTTGGTCAAATCTATATTTAATTGGTATTCTAAATTCATGTTTGCAATTATGGGGTTTCTAAGCTGTAAATGTCAAAAAGGGTCACTTTTGTGAATTAATGACGTATCTAGATAATTCGGACTTCACGATTAAGTCCTTTGCCCTAGCTATCTAGACCATAAGCATAGGTTAGCCTAGTTTATCCCTAAATACCAATACTTCACGGTTAAGTTCTTTATACGATATTTGGTTCAATTCTAGGTGTCCCAATCAAATATGAGGCTTCACGATTAAGTCATTCACCTCAATTCAACCTTTGTTTCTTGTAGTTCCGAACTAAGAAATAGATTTGGTCATTTCCAATCTCAATCCTAAGGTTATTCATGAATATAATTTGGTACCATCAATTCTTTGATTCTAGCACCTTAAGTTGGTTAAACTTAAGCGGGACGCTAATTAACAAGCATTCAAATCATACAAGCACATGAATTATAAAATCGACAAGAATAAACATACATGCAAACAATCATCATAAAGAAATTAATCCGACTAAACATAGATTCAACACAAATTCATGCTTTTAGCCTAAGCCCCTAGAGAGGAAATCTAGCCTCTCATTGGTGAGTTAACATCCAAGAAAGATACAAGAGAAATCATAATGAAAACAAAGTAAAACAAGTAAGAGAATAGACTACACCAATCTCTTCGCTCGCTGCCTTTGATCTTCACTGTTGCTTGCTCGAGAATTCCTTCAAACCTTGCTCTAATTGCCTTTGATCACGAGGAGAAGATAGAAAATGTGTAGAGAGATGTGAAAATTAAACCTAGAATGAAAGATGGTTTCTCCTGCCACTTTCTTGCCCATATATAACTGTTTTCGTGTCTTGGGAAACAATCTCCCAAAATCTAGCAGCAAATCTGAGAAGATAACATGAATTAAGGCATTAATGGCATTGGTGCGGCCTTCCTGCGGCCTTCACAAAATCTGTGTGGGTCGCACAAACTGGAAGTTGGCTGGAAATCGGCTAAGGAATGAGGGATCGTGCGGCCTTCATGCGGCCCGCACAGCCACCTGCAGAACTCTCAGTTAAATCAGTGCGGCCCGCACAGCTTTCGTGCGGTCCGCATAAAGTGGATTCTTCGTCTGGAAAATGGCTAAGGAAAAGGGGTCGTACGGCCCGCACGAGCACCCGCAAAACTCTCGGATAAATCAATGCGGCCCGCACAACTGGCTATTTTGCTCCTTTTACTCGATTTCTGCAATTTAGACAAAGAAAAGATAGTAACTTGGTTCTACGGTGCATTATATACTAAACTAGACTAAAATATAAGGGATTTGGTACAGTTTAGGAGGTAAAACCTCGACCGAAAGTATATATAATTGAGGCTTATCACCACGTTATGCTGCTGTCCATGTGCTGGACTCGAAGCCAGTTAAGGACTAGAATTTGGAAATCCACGAACACCTTAGAAGGTAGTTAAAATACAAATAACTTAAACACACAACAACAATCTGACATACTTCTAGGTACCATACTGACATTTATTAATACCAGTGCTTATCGGGAATATACACAAAGGGGTGAATCACAAGCAGGGGAAGAGGCACCTGGATATTAAAGACTTTACAGTAAGAAAATATTCTAATTGAGTTTTTCATTCTAACTTAATTTAAGTTTCAATTACACTACTAATTATATTTTGTTTAAAATAATACACATTTCATTGCCCTAGACAAACCGGAGAATGGGAATGCGGTTATTTTGTAATGAAGAACATGGAGTTCATCATCAAATATTTTTATAATTCTTTTCCAAAGGTTTGTCAATCACCTGTTTTGTTTTGATCTATCATGCATGTTTTCATATCATTTCTTATATATGTTATTAATATGTTCGATGTTCATTCATGCAGTGCAAGATGACCACTAGACCGTACAAAGAAACGGATCTACATGTGATCCGTACATGTAAGTACTTCTTAGATAGTGTTTTACCTACTTTACCTCCATAAGAGGTCTGAATTGAAACTTGAACAGCTTTTGGTACATATGATGTATATTTTTGTGGTAATTGAGAACAACAGTTATTGGTACATATATATGATGTACATTTTTGTTGTTGGTACAACCAGTGGGTACAATTTTTGAAAGCTTAGCTGGTTTTAGGTGGGGGGCGGTATAATTTTGGTGGTATAGTACGTGATGATATTTGTGCTGGTACAATGAATTACATGTTATCTAGCTTGTTGGTTTACAATGAATTACATGTTATATAGCTTGTTGGTTTACAATGAAGTATATGTTACATATATGTTGTTGTTGGGTACATGCATTATGCATGTTGTCTATATATATATATATGAGGAGGGATCCACTTACAACAAATTTGAGTTACAACAAAGTTACAACATTCATTTTTTTCATTTTCAAAGTCCAAATCGTCGATCCAAACCGTTCAACATGATCATCTAAATAAAATGTACTTGCAGATCAAATTTTATATTTTTTTGAATTTTTTTACTATTTATTAAGATGGGTACAAAATTCAATGGTCTAAGTATGGCTATTTTTTGTAAAATACTTAATAATAGTAAAAAAATTCAAAAAAAATATAAATTTGATCTGCAAGTACATTTTATTGTGGAG